>PQWD01004307.1:238149-352777 GCA_019425675.1 Leucinodes orbonalis
TAAAGCAAGTCATAAACTGGTTTAAAACCTTCAAATTGCGGACGTCGCTCGGCAACGAAGCAGTAGTGAGACGTTGTCTGACTACGTGTGCGAGAGCACGCAGTGTGGTGCGGCGCTCAGCTGGCGTGAGCGGTGGCGGTGGCACGAGCCGCTCGCGAACTACTGCCGGTAGCCGGCTATACGTGCCCAGCGTCAGCACTTCCACTGCTGCCGCCATGTGGAATGTTGGCAGGCTGGCCACAATATGACATTCATTTTAAAAATTTGACTGCACATAATCAAGGTTTGCGTAAGAGGGAGGAGGCAATCACGAAGTAAGAGTTGGTGCTCTTAACTGTGCCAATTGCATCGAGAAAACCCAGGTAGTAAGTTACAAATTATCACAGCAGCTAGTTGTTAACTGATAAAAATAAATAGTAAGTCTAGTGCAAAGTTACTTTGATTGAGAAATTTGCATCATTATATCAGCTTGTTAGTGAACTCTTGAACTAGACCTCAATACTAGAGAATTTGGGAAATAAATGTTATATAATAGCCATTCAAACAGCAACTTGTTCCTTTCTATATTGCTTAGCAAGATGCACTACTAATAGAAACAAGTTACAGCCTCACTATAACCAAATAAAATATACTATGCTTTGTAACCAAATAAAATATACTATGCCTTACTGAAGAACATAAGTTTTATGTACACTAGTATAATTATGAGAGTAATAAAAAATTAAAAATGGGTTTTTAATTTTATTTAAAATTCAATTGGCTAGAATAGCATTAGTATTTTACAAGCAGAAAAATATTATTTGTCAACAGGAATAGCTAATTGGTCATCAATCCATAGGTATTGTTCTGGATGACTGTAATAATTATTTGACCAAATTATTTTAATGTTGTTTTGGGTTGGCTAAACAAATTTTATAATTTCATATCAAATATATATGAAAAAAAATTTTTTTTTAGACTGTACTTACATTATAAATACTCCTACATTCACAAGATCTTGATTATACTATAATAAGTGCATAAAGCTTGTGGAATAATATAAGTCTCTGTGGATAGTCAAACAAAAAAAACAGAAAAACAGGTTTACCTAGTTCAGGCAAATGTGAATTATGTCGACCTATTTTAAATTTGAGCTTGTCATGTACATTTATTGGTTTTAAATGAAATAAATAATATTTTGATTTTTGATTTTTTTTTGAAAGAAAGTTACCTTCTCACCTTTTTTTATAAAAAAAAAATGTCATATCTTATACACAATTTTTTGTTGTATTAACATACATACTAGATGTATGTTAATACAACAAAAAATTGTGTATAAGATATGACATGTTATTTTTTTTTACTGAAATTACTATGCATTGTGTAATAATATCCAGTTTACTAGATACTGTAAGATGAGTGCTAAGCAGTGGTTTAAATGTATTTCTTGTAGGTAGAGTTGGAACAGACCAGTTGTATAAATAAATATCCACGGACATTCAAACAACATCTAGCCCCAAATAATAAATTGATTGTAATTTTTCAAGAGATAAATAAATTTCCACAATACATTCTCCCTTACCGTGCATGCACAAGAGTCTCTCGAGCTACTCTAGCTAATACATCAGCAGTCTCAACAAAGAGAAGTGCCTGCTTATCTAGGAAGGCCATGATATGTGCCGAACGGTCCACTTTAGTAGCGCTACTAGCCCACTTTACTAGAGCTAGAAGTCGAACGAAAAGCTGCCGCGTGCGGGCACTGAATTTGTAAATTTCAATTTTACGTTCCATATCTGTTTTGCGAGGCAACCTATAACAAGAAACAGTTATTAATACAATCGTTGTTATACATAAAATAGAAAGTGTATTACAAGTGAATACTCAGTTTAAAAGTTAGTTTGGTTTTACTTACAATTCAGCCAATACAGTAAGTTCATCATATGTTCTTTGCACTATAAAATCTATAAGTAATGCCAAAGATATGGAGCCGCCTCGAGCTCCACCACCTTCAGCTCCTTGGTTACATCCTTCTATAGCAACAGGCACCATGGCTGATAGTTTGTCTGCCACTTTTACTCTAAGAAATTATATCTTTATCATAAACTTGTAAACATTTTCAAGTTACGTAGTGAAATTTAATATTGGGAAAGAATTTGCATTTATTTTTTAATACAATATTATCAAATTTGACATTTGGCTGATGCAGTGTTGCAAGCTTCGAAACAAAATTCCTCGTACAATCGTGCAAAAAATCTCGTACTTTGTCTTTCGAACCTCGTACATCTAAAAAAAACGCTTTCATCATTCAAAATCCTAAATATGTCCGGCTTGTTACTAGACAAAACATTTCTTTGTGATACTGACGATTAACGCGGAGGACAAATTAATCGTGGTTTTCACGGTTGACATAGTTTTTTTTTATGTAAATGTTAAGCTCTGATATATGTCAGTAGTTTTTCATATGTATCATGGTCATATTGCAAAATTTCGAACAAAATTTTATGAGGTTGAAAGTGTCCTCGTACCTCGTACGAAAGACCACAAATCTCGTATTTGTACGAGGAACCTCGTACGTTTGGCAACCCTCGACTAATGATAGCTTGCTTATTTTTTTTCCATTCGTTCGTTCCATTGTAGTAGGCTCAGATCTCACACTGGACTGCCTAGTCACAAGTAGGGTTTGCTTAAATTATTTTCCATTAATATTCACTGCCAGTATGTTTCTTTGTAGGTTGATTAGGCAGATAAACCCAGATTTTAGCATATTTCAACGTAACGAACATAAAAAATATATATTTTCATGTTTCATTCATTGAATTTTTTAAAAGGAATCTATTATATATTTCATTCTATGGTTTCATTCCTGTGTTTCATTCCGTTCCCCGTTCCACTCGTATTCTGCTTTGACTTTGACGTCTGTTATTAATATTAGTTTTGTGACTGATTCATGTTCGTCACTTTAGAATTAAAATAAAATTATAAATTCATCGACTTAGATGAGAGATTACGATTTCGAACCCAATTTTAGTTATTTATTCTGTGTCTTTAAAGTATCTGAATTAAACAATACCGTCAGAATCTTAAGAAGTAAATGAAAAATTGCTTCAAAGTGAGACGATTTTTTTCAAAAGTTTTTGTTGCATATAGTTTGTGTGAGGCTAGTTCTTGTTTCCGTACCAGCCAAATAGCCAAAATGGGCCTATTGACAGAAGGCAGCCCATTGACCTGGGAGGAGACCAAGGCCCTGGCAGAGCACGTTCGGCAACACGGTATCGAACAATTCATCAATTTGTATAGCAAATTGCGAGACCGCACTGGAGATGTACTGAAATGGGGTGACGAGGTAAAATTATATAAAATTTATTAAATTACTGTAAAACATTGTAATGTTTTGTTCTAAACAGTATTTTTTGTACTTTCGCCTATTTCAAGGTGGAGTACATTATTGTTAAATTTGATGATGAAAATCAAAGAGCAACAGTGAGCCTCAGGGCAGATGAACTACTTCCTAAGTTACAGGAAAAAGAGCAGGAAAACCCACAAAGTGAGTTATATTATACTTTGTACAACAATATTTTTTTAGTTTGTGATATTTCATAAAAAGTGACACTCTTGCAACTTTATCTTAAATACATATAGAATTCATTAAAGCGCAACTTTAAATCGATTTAATGCATCAACTTATTTTTATTATCCACTCAATTAGAACATGCATAGACAATAGATTCATGTATTATGTGTTGTGAGTTTCCACCTGTGCTACATATGACTGCTTACAAGTAATTGCATATGATATATAGTATAATAATTTTATCTGTTTAATTCATACTCCCAATTGATTGAAGGTGTCAAAGAAGTTCTTAGGTTTTATAAGTTATTTTTATAAAAAAATGTGTAAAAAGACTAGCCACCTTTGATAAATGTGTTTAATTTTGAATGGAAATGACAAACAAATGCAATAATTGTAGTTAGAGGTTTAAAAATACTCTATTTACTTATATTTGAATGATAAAGATAATCCCTAACTTTTCTGTAAGTATTGCATGATAAATCTGTTAAAGGATTAATTTTTATTCTATAATAATTTTTGTTTTTTCTTTAAATATTTTTATGTTACAATACTTACTTCCCTTTACAAGGTCAACTTGATATGAATTAAATCAACATAGTTGAAGACCTTGATTTCAATATTGATTGAGATTTGTCTCTTAATTTATAGTATACAGTCATGTATACTTACAAAAGATAAAAAACATATAAAATATGAAAACAAGTTGATAATAAAAAAATATTTATAAAAGGCATATATAGAGAGCAATAAACCTTTTTATGCAAAATAATTTATAATACATTTTTGATTGAAACATACTTAATCATATAATTTCTGATAGTTTTAGCAACTATAATTATTATTTGACTCATTATCTGTTGCATATTGTTTGTTTTTCACAGATTTTATGCAGCTTTCATATATTTTTTTCTTTAATGAACAGTGAATATACTAATAAGTATAGTAATATATATATATAGATTTTTTAGAATGTCTCCAATGATTACCACAGCTTTGCCCTAATTTTTAATTATACTCAATGTTAACAAAACAGTGTTAAGTCACGAATTCACCAACATGATCATAAGTATACATTAAAAATGTTTTATTAAACAATATAATAGTAAGTTGAACATGTTTTGGTACACAGATATTAACAATCGTTATTATTTCCTAAACAAAACGCTCACGTCGCCGGGAGTGAGGAAATCTCACATTGCATGTTGTATAAACTGCATTTCCACTAAATGCTTGTATGTACTTTACCATGTGTGTATATTACTTTAAATAAATAAATTAAAATAAATAATTAATTAAAAATAAATAAATAAACATAATTACTAAAACAATCAAAAGGTACGCCCAGATTACTTCATATCTCAGATTACATTAATAAAGATAATATTATTATTACTCCTGGTAATATCGATACATCTGATGATGCTCAAAATGGATATTATGTTTTTTTTTACTTTGCGAAGTACCAAAGTCCTTTCGGAAGTCCTCAGTTTTCCAACCGCGCGTCCAACGCTATGTTTCCCAAGACGCTCCACTTTATCTCCTCTCCAAAACTCGTATTCTGTAAAGGCCATCGGTCCTGCGATATAGGTATCCGGCCTAATGACATTTTAACTTACTGATGCGGCAAGCCTTGTCTGATATTTTAGTTGTCCCATGAAAAAACTACATTCCTATAACCCTATGTTTATTTATAGGTAGTTTGATTTATTACCCATTGACTTGTAAACCAAAACCGAAGTGTCTAGGTATTAGCTGTGTATGTTATATGCATTCCTTAAATAGCGAGATTTACAGTGTTTAATTATTTCAGGTGTAAAATCATTATGGCGGCCCGAATACGGTGCTTATATGGTGGAAGGTACGCCAGGGAAGCCATACGGTGGACTTCTCGCGCACTTCAATATAGTAGAGGCAAATATGCAATATCGTCGCGCTGAAGCGAGCACTTTGTTAAAAGACGGAGAAGTCATCATGAGCATAACCAACTTCCCGAGGTATGTATATAATTATATCAATGATCTTTAATCCATTGTGGTAGTCTACTTTTGTGCATAACAATGCCTGTGCCAGGAGATTCCGCTTCTTCGGGCTTTTTTACAATGTTTGTTTATACCTTCTTATATATATCACAAAAATACTTAAGAAAACTTTCATTATAAATAGTGTATGTATTACGTCTTACCCCACTTGAATTTAATATTTATTAATCATTAATAGGTTAGGCTGCCCGAACTTCACAAGTCCACCATATTCGCCAACGCCACATAGCGGAGTCACAAGATCGTTGTTTTTCCCGGATGAGGTCATATACCCTGGGCATCCGCGCTTTAAAACACTCACCGGGAACATTCGACAGAGACGTGGGGAGAAGGTTGCGATAAATATACCAGGTGAATTATACTTTTGTGCATTGTTTCAATAATATTTTGATCCTTATAATCGTTTTGATTTGCTTATTTGGCTAACAAGTATGTGTGGAACTATTAACAGTGCGTGTGTGTATATGTTGCACACAGCGCCATCTGGCCCAAGTTAAGCGTGAAGCTTGGTTACTAAACTATGGATAGACATACTTATTTATTCGGTCGGACCCGGAACCCTTGGTATAATAGCAGACATCTCAACCATTACACAAAATGGGTCGACATATATGAAATAATTATGTACCAATTACACGGCAGTATTTCTAACGTTTTTACCTTCGCCTAGTGTACAAGGACGTGAACACGAAAATCCCAGTGGACGACTCCCATATCCTTGAACCTACGGCGGCGCTACCGGACTGCGTGTACATGGATGCGATGGGCTTCGGTATGGGGTGCTGCTGTCTGCAGCTCACCTTCCAGGCGTGCTGCATCGTCGAGGCGCGGACGCTGTACGACCAGCTGGCGCCACTGTGCCCGATTATGGTGAGTATATATGTGGTACCTATATATATTCGACGACCAATGTGGTGTAAGTGGTTGAGATCTCTCTTACACCAAGGGTTCTGGGTTCGATCTTCAGCAGTACAAACATTTGTGTGCACGAACACGTCTCTTTGTATTGGTCTGGGTGTTTTCTATGTATAATATGTATGTATTTACAAAAAAAAAATATAATAATGTTTATACGTTGTTTTGTATCCATATTACAGGCTAAAGCTTAGTTTGGGACTAGATGTCAGTGGATATTATATATTATTATATAGTTGGATTTACGAAAGATGACCTCTGCGCAGCGTCAGTGGCTCGATGGTGTGAACTGTTGCCTTCCCAGGCAGGGCGCAGGTTCAAATCCCGCCACGTACCAATGTGTTTTCAAATTTTCGAAATTATATGTACGCTATCCGACGGTCTTACGGTGAAGGAAAACATCGTGGTTGCGCGGGACAATCCGCACTGGGCCCACGTGGACAACTGAAGCTTATACACTCTATACGAGAGGGCTCGTGCTCCTCGGTAGGGACGTATAATGAGCTGATGATGATGAAAAAATGGGTTTTCATCACTGTTGCAAACGCAAATTCTTTTCAGCCTATTTCAGATATAATATGTGACGTTAGTCTTGGATTAAGTAGTGGTGTGTTGTATTGATCTTGTTTCCCATATAACAGTATTTTCACCACACACGAAATAAGTAACAATTTTGGTTGGGCTGTGATTAAACTTGCAATTTATATGTATGAATCATTTAGGTCACTTTAAAGTCGCCATTCATTGTTGACTTAAATGTTAAGTATAATCTAATCTCTAATTAACTGATACTGTGCATGGAACGTTCTTGACGTAATGCCTAATCATCTTTGTAATGATGACACCATTTTCATAATGATGTCGTTAGCGCTGTAGTACCGTCATAATAAATGCAAAATATAATGTATACTTACCTACACTATAAGTATACATCATATTTTGCCGTCATTGATGTTTCAAGGGCATGTTTATTAGTTATAACATAACATTACGTAGCTGCATATGTTAGAGTATGTTTTGTATCTGTTTTTTTTTATTGTGATTCATCGTCTGAGAAAACTTTTGATAAACGATTTGGTAGAAGTCTGCTATTACATGGAAGAGTCTGGTTTCGATTTCGAAGTTCGATGGATCTGAAAGAAAATTGTAACGGTTTTTCGTATTGAATTGAAACTCAACACACGGGTTTAATCGAAACGAGTGGTCGTAACCTTTGATCATGTACTTATTTGACGTGGATGCAACAGATGTTCTCATGAGTTCAATAGCACCTAATATAATATGTTTTATAGAATAAATTTATCGTTAAACAATCGATTTGTTATGAACTACTTTATTGTGTTGTGTATTTGTCTGAATAGACAGTTAGTATCATTTTCACTGAGATATTGCACGGGCGGCTGGTGCGTGTTGACCACTTATCGGACTTAAACAAATAATCCATTGAACGCCAGGAACCTCTATCAGTAGGTCATGCCTCATCAAAAAGTGATACAACTAAGAGCAACACTGCTATAATGGGTAAACGGGTAAACGATCAATCTGTTATGGATAAGTTATGTAAGTGTCTGTCTGTGTGTCTCATGTACACTGCGATAGTGATTCAAGGGCGGCCGGTGCGTGATGACCACTTATCGGTGGTTGACCGCGCGGAGATAGCTCGACAACACTCACCGCATTCGTGGTGACAGATACCATGGTCCAAAAACCTTTTTACACTATCATTTTTCAATGTTATCTCATAGTTACAACGTACTTAACTGTCGGTATAATTATACAACCCAAAGTAGATAGCAGACATTTCAAGGTATTTCAAATAGTTTGTAGAGAAAGTAAAATCTTATTGAAGGGACTAGCGCTTACAAAATTTATTGATATTTTATAACTTTTATTTTAGTGTCGATATATTGTGTTCTTATTTTGGCAAGACAACTGCTACTGTGTTAATTGCACAATAAAAATATAGATTACGTGTAAATAACTCATCATAATTAATATATAATATTAGGTATTTCTATGTCATACCGTAAGTTACGCACTTTTTACACCTCTAAATTGTATACCTTAGTAATTAACATGATTCTTCTATTATTATTATATTGTTTATTTTGCGTGGCAAATGATTAATTATATATCATAATTATAACAATAAGTCAACGTATGTGTCTTGCGGCTCGGACATTTTTTTGGTTGATATTTCTTCGTGATAGAGCATCATTAACCTTTTTAACGCCATGCTATAAACGTATTGCCGTGCCCTGGACGTCACAGAAATAAAAATACCTACGAAAAATATCATAACCACTAATCGTTTATTACACATTTATTAGAGCCCTATTTTTGTCAAGTGTTTGTCATGTATAGACGACGTTGGCGGTTAGAAGGTTAAATAGCTTAGGTGTTGATTCCAGCTAGCTTTGTCAGCGGCGTCCCCCGTTTACCGGGGCTTCCTGACCGACGTGGACTGCCGCTGGAACGTGATCTCCGCGTCGGTGGACTGCCGCACGCGCGAGGAGCGCGGCCTCGAGCCCCTCAAGGAGAACAAGTTCCGCATACACAAGTCCAGATACGATTCCATTGATTCCTACCTATCGCCTGAACATGAGAAGTGAGTGACCTTGCTAACTAGTTATATTTCACCCGTAAAATTAAATAAACCAATATCCACCGATACAAACATATACACACCGCCATCAAGCCCCAATTTAGGCAAAATATTGTTACTATGACTTACAGTATACCCGACGTCTTAACCAGTACACGACTCGGCTTGACAAAAATATTTGTTTTATTGATCTTAATGAGAGTATTTGTATGGGAATACAGCAGCTTATTAGACCGTTTAATGATAAAACGGAAGTTTATTTAAAATATAAACTTTTATTTGGACTTTATTTAAACCCTAGATGGTAAAATAGTGAGAAGGCGTGATTTGTTTGATGGTTGTTAGTGAACTGATTAATTTATGATTGCGTATTAACAAAAGTCGGTGAAAGTTGTGTTGACGCTAATTGATGTAGGTACGCGCTTGCCCGTACAGTATTATTAGTGAATGTATTCCTAATGATGGTTTGTTATTACTGATATGTCCGAACGTATGAACATTTGTCCACTAGATACAACGACATTCCAATAGTGCACGACCCGGCGATCTACCGGCGGCTGCGCGAAGGCGGCATCGACCACCCGCTGGCGTTGCACGTGGCGCACCTCTTCATCAGGGACTCCGTGTCGCTGTTCTCCGAGAAGGTCCATCAGGATGACAACAATGACACTGACCACTTTGAGGTAAGCTCCATTTATAACAGTCATCATCATCATCATCTCATTGTACGTCTCCACCAAGGGCCCGTATAGGGGCCCAGTGCGGACAACCTTTGAATCACTTCGAATGCTTGCGCAGGTTTCATATTCATATATTCGAAAAGACAGGTATGTGGATTTGAACCAGCACCCTCCAGGTCGGATGGCAACGGTCCACACCAATGAGCCACCGACGTTCATAGTACTCCTCATTTTTCCCGCCAGATCTTCCAGTGCTCATGGAGTATCAATGCCCTTAGTTTCTTGCTGGCTTGATTTCACAGCCTGTGAAAATCCACTGCTGGACTCATGCCATCCCTATACAACAACGACACTGTCCACTTTGAGGTAAGCTCTGTCTAAAGGTACCTTTTAATTTTCGTAGAACGTCAAATCTTTCAACGCTCAAGGAGTATTAACGTTAAAAGTCTGTAGACATTTTAGGTTTACTAACAATTTTAATGAATAATGTTTCTTCTAATTGGCATTTTTACACAATTCCTGATAAATGCAGAGTCACAACGCAATGTATCATCAAATCCGTAAAATATCCATGAACCCACTTTTGTTGGTCACTAAACTAATTTAAAGTGAATTACAACCGCAGAGCACTATGGTAACCGTCATTTATCGCACGCAATTAAGTATAAGGTCAAGTCACCAAACAGTGATAGTAAGCTCATTGAAGCTAACGTAACCGTGACGCTACAATGAGCAAATAAATTTCTAATGCCTCTGGTGCCTTCACAGCAATAAGCAAACAGGGCTTTTCATCTTACTGACCGACAATTCTGCCCTGCTAACAAAGACGGGTTTTGAACAAATTAACTTAAGACCTTTTCAAAATCCATTTATACATTATGTTATGACTAACAATAAAAAATACAAAGGTCTTAAGTTAATTTACCTAAAACCCGACTTATTGCATATTCGTTAGGAGGCAGAGTTGTTTCAACTCTTTTTTTTGATTCCTAAAACGATTTTTTCATACTAATACAGTGACGTTCAATAACGAACATTTGATACATTGAATATAATAGAAAAATACTTAATATAAGTATAGTTTGAGGGTTTTAACGGTGATTCATTATATAATAAGTGTTTCAGATTTCTCCTCAACCCAGTAAACATCCCAATTATCCTAAGTTGTTTATACCATAAAATAGAGATTAAAATAATGTCTATAAAAAAATAAGGCCCTTTGGTTCTCCCGTCTATATAAGTAGAGATCGGAGGAATGGTTTAGGTACGATTAATTTAATACAAGGAAAGAAAAATGAAGTTTTAATGCATTGCTTTGCATGTTTATGTAGCAAAACTAACTACGAGTAATCACAATTGATTTATAACATATTTTGCTCAATAAACTTATTATTCTGCTAAGTTTTGCATCTTAAACAATGGTAAAATCATTGTGTTGTAAATACGTTTCCTCATACGAAGCGATAATAGAGAGAACATCTTAAAACGTATGTAACTTCGGAAGCAGCAACGTTGATATTTTATAAAGTGTAATCATGTTAGAATACAACAATAAATCCGATGTGATTCACACAGGTTATTTGCGTCTCTCATAAAATTGTTAATGAGTTATATGAGCACCAAAAACTGTACTTGTTCTTATCAGTGCTTATTGTTTATTCATATAGTATATTAATGACTTGCCAGCGATAAAAATCCCAGGTGGTCGACATACTGAAGAACAAAGCTTCCCCTAAATACTCCCACGCGGATCGATCCCCAACAATCAACATACAAATAACACTTGTAATAATATAACTAATATAACTTGAATCAACACTAATTTCACGGATCAAAGCGTGTAAACCCTATTTTTTTATTATATTACTCTCTCGACGTTTCGGTGACTTTCAAAGTTCGGGCGGACTGCCCGTCAACACAGTAATTGCAAAGATGCCAAAATTTCATGGTAATATCAATAATAGAAAAAAAAACTGTTTACGCAATTTAATCCGTGATATGTTGATTCAATGTGTGCCAATCACGAAAGCTGACGACAGTACTAACATGTAAATGTAAAATTATTGGTTTGCTTTCGGTAAGCCCAATGCTGAGATATGACCCTTTTGAATCATTGCGACACACATAAACCCAAGATCTGCTACTATTTTGGATGTTTCTTTTATATTTGTGTAATATTTGTTGTTTTTTTATTTTATTGTGTTTAACTATTGTGTGTTCTTTGATACAAATAAAGTTGTTATCTATCTATAACTGTATCGTTGTCCAGAACATCCAGTCGACGAATTGGCAGACGATGCGGTTCAAGCCACCGCCGCCCAACTCGCCGATCGGTTGGCGGCGTCGNCGTAAAAATAGTTTTCTAAGTGTATTTTTACGTGAGTTCCAATCCAGGATGTATTTTTCCATAGAATAAGCGATGCTGCCAACAAATCATAATATTCTGAAAAATGCCATTGGCCATCTGTTTGTTTACGCCGAACTGTATACTCATGAACCATCTGGTCAAGGTATCGACACTCCCCCTTTGTGTAGTACAAGTTTATTTCAGATTTGTTGTTTTTGGTAACATCTTCTTCCTTTCCCTTTCGCCATGATGCATCGTAGAATTAGCAACAGAATTACAGCACGATTCTTTTGGTACATAAGCAAAAACCATGTCTATTTTTATAAAATCCAAAAACATTAGTCGACTCAATCGCGGGTTTCTTGGGTTGAAAATTTGGAGGTATACACGTTTTGTTTTTTCTCAATGTTCCAACTATTGTAAGACCATTTTGGCAAAGATTTTGCGATATCAATACTCGTGAAATAATTATCAAAGTAACATTTCGGTTACTTCGGAAGTATGGTTCACATAACTGATTGACTACATTATACGCTAAATTTCCGCCCTGTTTTGTCCTTCCTTTCCGAGATATGGTATACCAAAAGGGGTAACTAGTTTTGCTGTCACAGATCCACCAAATTTTCATACCATACTTATCAGGTTTGCTGGGTAGGTACTGTTTGAATGATACGCGTCCTCGAAAGGTACAAGCTGCTCGTCAATAGTGAGATTTTCTCCGGCAAATATTTTTTTTTCAGGTTTGGTTTACGTATTCCCATAATTCTCGAATAGGTACAAGTTTATCTTTTGACTTTCTCAGGGATCTAGTATTTTTATCATCGAATCTTAAGAATCGTAATAAAGAAGCAATCTATTTTTTCCCATTGTAGCTCGAAATATTGGATTGCCAAAGATAGGGTCCCAGTATTCTCTAAAATCCACACCTCCCTGTTTATTGACGCCAATTGTCAATAAAAGACCTAGAAATGCTTTTATTTCGATTTTGTCTGCTGGTTTCCATCGATTTGGTAAAACTCTAAGCCCTTCAGTATTGGTATTTTTACTATTATTTCTAATACGTGATCGTCGAAAAAAAGGCTGAAACTGTCTATCGGATCTATTATAGCTTGCCCCGGCGAAGTATCACCTTATGAATACCACTGCGAATTATGTTGTGTCGAGGCGTTCGCCTTTGCCTGTCAGGTTCTGATTTCCAAGTTGTTCCATCTCTTCCTTTGTAAGTGTCGATTGCGACGCACTCTTGTAATGGTACATCATCACTCTCACTCCATAATTGTTCATCATCGTTTTCAGACGCTGTTCTGTCACATCACTTTCACTGTCAGAACAGCTGTCAACAGCAAAATTCTCATCATCACTATCGCGCTCACGCATAAAATCTCATCGTCGCTTTCAACAAGTGCACGTTGAATTTCAATTTGAGTTAGTTGCCGGTTAGCCATATCTTTGAATAAAATCGAATTAGAACACGACTACTTTATGACAATATTTTCTATGACTGATACGTGATCCGATTACAAAGACTACGATTATAAGAAACAAAGGTCTTGCAGCCACTATTGCCTACCCGACACCATAAGATATAAGTAAATGTAAATAAAAAACAATCTACCTTCACACTCGAATCAAAATGTTACTGTGTCTGTTGGACACTTGTGGGTTGATGAAGTACTATTTTGGTTTAGTAACCAAAAATAATAAACTATTCATGTTACAAATGTTTTCATTGCACATTTAGATTTGTAAGACATTGGTGATAAATTAGATAAAGGCCGATTCATAAAAATAAATACTTTCTTTTATGAAAACATAACGCAAAAATGTGTCCGTGAGACACTTGTGGGTTGTTAAGGGTTAAATATATTCGTGAATTATTTATTTTTTTGTTATTGATCTTGCATGTACAACATATTTTGTAAATGTTTTTAAAAGTAAAATGTATTGTTGGTGCCTTCAGGGTCCACATGTGAACTGTTATTACAAATGTACACCTTTTAACTTCATGGTATGCAATAAAGAATTGTGAATTGTGAATTGTGTGATGGACACTAATTTCGATGCGCCGGAGCCCACTCCCGCTCTGCGGAAAGGTGGATCTGCGCGCCGAGAAACAACTCCGAGAAGGACTGACCCGCTGCCTCCGACTGAGGAAACATGGGCCACGGTTGTTAGAAGGAAAAAGAAGGGGAAAAGAAGAGCGCGGCGCCAACTACGGCACCGCAACCTACTGAAGTGGTTCTGCCCACTCCAGCGAGAACGGAAAGAAGAGAACCGCCAACGGGAAGAAGAAAAGAAGGCAGGACAGATTAGGGTCCCAAGGCTCCAGCCGTGGTCCTAATGTTAGATTCTGAGGCTGAAAAGAATGGCCTCACTTATGGGGCTGTAATTGCCAAGGCTCGAGAGTCATTAATCCAGCAGATCTGGGGTCCAAGGGATGCGAATGCGCAACGCTGTGTCCGGAGCGCGCATTCTAGAATTACCTGGGACAGAGAATGCAAGCGCCAACGTCTTCGCCAGAAGACTTAGGGAGGCTTTAGGTGACGATGTCAGAGTGTCTAGACCGGTGAAGTGCAGGGAGCTGCGTATCACCGGTCTAGATGACTCGATAACCAGAGGGAATTATCTTTGATAATAGCCAAGACGGCAAGTTGCGGGGAAGGCTCCTTAAATTAAATAAGATCAGAGTACTGGAAGGGGAATGGGTTCTGCCTGGGTTCAGGCACCCGTCGAGGTCGCTAAGACCCTCGTAGCAGCAAAGCGACTCCTGGTGGCTGGACGGCGCAAGTGTCACTACTTGCCGCTCGTCCACTCAGATGCCACCGGTGCCTGGAGCTGGGGCACACGAAGTCTCTTTGCAAGAGTGAGGTCGACCGCAGCGGTCTCTGTTACCGCTGCGGCCAGGGAGGGCACCTTTCAGCGTTGTGCTCGCGCCGCCTGTTGCGCACTGTGTGTAGCAAAGGGTCGGGCGTCTGCCCACGTCTTGGGTGGTTTGGGGTGCATCGAACCCCAAACAAAGAAGAGGTCGGGGCGCGTCGGGGCCGGACAAGCCGGCAAGACTGCGCGCACCGCGGTTGTGACCAGCAGGTAGTGGTTGGGGCACTACTACCTGCATTGCACAGGTCCTCCGCGAAGGTCGGGTAACCTTGTGGTCGAGGTCCCGTCGGGGGGGAGTAACATCTGCGCAGGGCGGGTAATGAGCAAAGGTCGTTTTTTTTTTTTTAAGCTGCTTATCCCCCTGATATTTTGGTCAGGGACCTTGTTGTTCTTTTTTATTTGTTTTCTTTATTTCTTTTTTTACTTTTTTATAAAATTTTATTTATTTACTTTTCTCTTTTTTCTTTTTTTCTTAACTTATACATTACATTATTTACCTTAATACTATTACATTTTTTGTTACATCTTTATCTTACATGTATCTTTATTATAATCGTTTATTTTTGTTTTACATTTTCATTTCTAGTATGCTCCTTTTATGGCTCGTGTTACAACACTACTCTTATCTCTATAACATTTCTTCTTATGACTAATTTTATTACTACTTTTACTACTAGATACATTTTTGTTTCTCTATTTTCTATTTCTCTAACTCTATCTTTACTTATTGGCTACCTCTGTATTCTGGATAATGGAGACACAGGATTAAATTATCGGTGTATCAACGAAACATATGTTGGCTACACTTTACTATTTACTGTATTTATATCTTCTAGTTATATTATGTCTATTTTGTCTACTGTTACTTATTTTACTATTATTATATTATTATTTTTAATTCTGTTTGTTTTTCTTACTTTTAAGCTGCTTATTAACTAAATTATTTGCTAGTTTTTCAAATTTAAATACTATCACTACAATATTATCAAATATTTGTGTAGTATTTTTTCCTTTATCTATCTTTATTTCTTATTATTGCTTTATTTGCTACTTTTTTACAGTATTCTAGGAATAAGTCGCGTTTTTTGTCATCTATCATTATTTTACCTATTGTTTCTATTTTTATTGTCGAATTTATTTTTGTTTCTATACAGATTTTATCGTGTTGATTTTGGGGGCATTCCATTAGGATGTGGGGCACGGTCTCCTCGTGTCGGGTCACATACGCATGATGGGCTCTCCTTACACTTAAACCTATGCAAGTATGCGGAGAACCCCCCATGTCCCGTTAAGACTTGGGTTGTGATCCCCTCCACTTCGATCTTTCTTGCTACACGGTATGCCGAGTGTGCGTCTGGAAGAAACATTTTTGTAACGGCTGCAGTTTCGCCTGACTGGTACCTTCTGTTCCATTCGTCGAGCGTCCCAGTTCGGATGGAGCGCTTGACGAATGAAAGTGGGACCTGGTCGTAGTCCGGTTTCCTCCGGCTTGTCAGTGCCGCTTCTTTTGCCAGTTGGTCCGCTCGCTCATTGCCCTCTAACCCTGCGTGTGCCTTGACCCAGAACAAGGACACAACTTTGCCCTGGGCCAGGGCCTCGGTTATATTCCTACGGCATTGAACGGCTAAGGGGTGGAGTGCGCCGTGATTGGACAGTGTCTCCAGTGCCGACCTGGAGTCACTGTAGATGCCGAAGCTGGTTTCCCTGCGCTTTAAGACCTCGCTGGTTGCCTTGCATATGGCCAACAGTTCTGCCTGGTAGACTGTGCAGTACGCGGATAAGCTGAGTTTGATGGATCGGGTCTCCGCCTCACTGTTCCACAGGGACAGCGCGGCGCCGACCCTACC
The DNA here is from genome assembly GCA_019425675.1 of Leucinodes orbonalis. Classification (NCBI taxonomy): domain Eukaryota; kingdom Metazoa; phylum Arthropoda; class Insecta; order Lepidoptera; family Crambidae; genus Leucinodes; species Leucinodes orbonalis. The sequence continues at coordinate 255,010 of PQWD01004307.1, forward strand.
ATCAATCTTGCTCCCGTCGGTGTATATTCGCACCGCCTGCACATTATTCTGGTCCACCTGTGTTTGGCTTTCCAGGTTCGTAATTTCCTGGATCAACGACTCTCGCGATGCCAGAGACCTTATAATCCAAATCGGACTGCGTAAGCAAGAACAATCTGAAAACAGTCGCAAACTTCGCTAAAGACATTATTGTAATTAAAAGAGGCAGACACCTTATCCTAGCTTAGACATCAATTCTTACGAGATTGACGTTCCAAGATTCTAGCCGCTTCGCGCATGTCGCGCTCCCTCCTGATGGCGTCATCTCTCTCCTTCTGTCGTTGTCTGTTAAGTTCGTCACGGCGCTCCCACTCACGATTTATGCGAGCTTCTCTTTCTTTTTCACGCTTCTCACGCCGCTCCTCAGCTTCGCGCATTTCGCGTTGACGAACTGTCCTCTGTTCCAGTATGGCGGCTTGCTGTTTTTCGAACATTTCTCTACGAAATTGACGGTCCTTCTCCTTTCCTCCAGCCGTCTTTTCTCATCCGCAAGCCGCTCGGCTCTCCTTTCATCATCCCTGCGTTTTCTCTCCTCTCTCTCACGATTTTCCCTAGCCAGGTTATCCGAACGAGTTCGCTCACGGGCGAACTGGTTGGAAACGTGGTGCCTTTCGCGCTGGTAATAGTCGCGCGAGCTGTCATTACCCATTTTAGAAACTATTAATTACTCGAGACTCACCCTAATCTAACGACGGGCGAGTTTGCCCGGTCATCAGTTTCGTCTCATCATCTATCGAGAACAAGGTTTGGAACAATTCAGGGTCCTCCACATACGTGACCATTACTCGCACGACCTTTGTAGTGTCCAACTCACCGTGGTAACGCTCACGAACAGCGTCGTCAATGGCAGAGTGAAGCAATACGTTCTTCAATGATTTCAAGCTGTCAGACAAGGACACGCGATACTCTTCCACATGCTCGCGATTTACAAGGTCACTCCTGCCCCACTTCGTTACTGTCTTGAGCACGTCCGGCACGATATACAACCTACCCTCCACAAAGACCAGAAACTTCGAGCAGAAGTAGGGGTAATAGTAACTGTCCAGCAATTTACTCTCCAGGTTGAACCAATCGGCCAAAGCCGCGGTCGCGTCATAATTCGGAGAATGCTTCTCCAAGAAAAGCAAACTGTCATCTCCGGCGAATAAACCCAACCGTACGTCGTCGAAGTTGTAACATGCGGCCGTGACGGCCAGTAGACACACAGTGTTACCGAGGAACGTAACAGCATCACCAGATTTGCGCTGAAACTCAGTTTTCATCCTCACACCATTAGATTTGTCCTTTAAAGTCGAACGACGGTGAGCCTCATACCAGGTGTCCAAGAGATAGAATAGAATAGAATAGAATACTTTATTTCGTAATCATAGGTATTAAAATAATGTAACATTTAGTAAGTAAGTATCACTATGATCCACCAAATAGGCATACGAATTTATAAAATATGATACATCACAGTTAAAAAGGGATATAGTTCAATTTACACACATTAACGTTTTAAATAATTACATCAAATAGAAACATTAACCCTTAACTATCCAGAATGCTTTTGTGACGTAACTGACCAGTAGTGTCCAACAGACACTTTATAAATGTAGGTAAGGTATGACAAAGAAAAAGAAAGTTATTTTGAATTAAAAAGACAGTATAATGTATTTCAGTAATGTTTTTTTACACTTATTCATTTACAGATATTACACATAATTTTTTTTTCAGAATGTTCAGAGCAGACATTGCGATTGCATTTATCACAACACTGTTTAGAAGCCCTTGATAATTTCGAAGGGCAAATATAACAACGCTTCTTCCTTTTCGCAGCAGGTTCAGATGATTGAGTAGCTTCCCGATTTGATCCTGCCACATCTTGCATGGCTGCTAAGTGGTAACTTGATAGTCCTTTCGTGCTTCGTCTCCGTATATGAGGTGTTACCAACTCGGTTGCGATTTCACGTAAAAATAGTTTTCTAAGTGTATTTTTTTTACGTGAGTTCCAATCAGGATGTATATTTTTCCATAGAATAAGCGATGCAATGCCAACAACATCTATAATATTCTGAAAAATGCCATTGGCCATCTGTTTGTTTTACGCCGAACTGTATACTCATGAACCATCTGGTCAAGCGTATCGACACCTCCCTTGGTGGAGTTGTAGTACAAGTTTATTTCAGATTTGTTGTTTTTGGTAACATCTTCTTCCTTTCCATGATGCATCGTAGACAACAGAATTACAGCACGATTCTTTTTTGGTACATAAGAGACCAATGTCATATTTTTTATAAAATCCAAAAACATTAGACTCAACATCGCGGGTTTTCTTGGGTTGAAAATTTGGAGGTATACACGTTTTGTTTTTTCTCAATGTTCCAACTATTGTAAGACCATTTTGTGCCAAAGATTTTGCGATATCAATACTCGTGAAATAATTATCAAAAGTAACATTTCGGTTACTTCGGAAGTATGGTTCACATAACTGATTGACTACATTATACGCTAAATTTTCCGCCCTGTTTTGTCCTTCCTTTCCGAGATATGGTATACCAAAAAGGGGGTAACTAGTTTTGCTGTCACAGATCCACCAAATTTTCATACCATACTTATCAGGTTTGCTGGGTAGGTACTGTTTGAATGATACGCGTCCTCGAAAAGGTACAAGCTGCTCGTCAATAGTGAGATTTTCTCCGGGCAAATATTTTTTTTTCAGGTTTTGGTTTACGTATTCCCATAATTCTCGAATAGGTACAAGTTTATCTTTTGACTTTCTCAGGGATCTAGTATTTTTATCATCGAATCTTAAGAATCGTAATAAAGAAGCAAATCTATTTTTTCCCATTGTAGCTCGAAATATTGGATTGCCAAAGATAGGGTCCCAGTATTCTCTAAAATCCACACCTCCCTGTTTATTGACGCCAATTGTCAATAAAAGACCTAGAAATGCTTTTATTTCGATTTTGTCTGCTGGTTTCCATCGATTTGGTAAAACTCTAAGCCCTTCAGTATTGGTATATTTTACTATTATTTCTAATACGTGATCGTCGAAAAAAAGGCTGAAACTGTCTATCGGATCTATTATAGCTTGCCCCGGCGGAAGTATCACCTTATGAATACCACTGCGAATTATGTTGTGTCGAGGCGTTCGCCTTTGCCTGTCAGGTTCTGATTTCCAAGTTGTTCCATCTCTTCCTTTGTAAGTGTCGATTGCGACGCACTCTTGTAATGGTACATCATCACTCTCACTCCATAATTGTTCATCATCGTTTTCAGACGCTGGTTCTGTCACATCACTTTCACTGTCAGAACAGCTGTCAACAGCAAAATTCTCATCATCACTATCGCGCTCACGCATAAAAATGTTCTCATCGTCGCTTTCAACAAGTGCACGTTGAATTTCAATTTGAGTTAGTTGCCGGTTAGCCATATCTTTGAATAAAATCGAATTAGAACACGACTACTTTATGACAATATTTTCTGATGACTGATACGTGATCCGATTACAAAGACTACGATTATAAGAAACAAAGGTCTTGCAGCCACTATTGCCTACCCGACACCATAAGATTATAAGTAAATGTAAATAAAAAACAATCTACCTTCACACTCGAATCAAACAAAATGTTACTGTGTCTGTTGGACACTTGTGGGTTGATGAAGTACTATTTTGGTTTAGTAACCAAAAATAATAAACTATTCATGTTACAAATGTTTTCATTGCACATTTAGATTTGTAAGACATTGGTGATAAATTAGATAAAAGGCCGATTCATAAAAATAAATACTTTCGTTTTTATGAAAAACATAAACGCAAAAATGTGTCCGTGAGACACTTGTGGGTTGTTAAGGGTTAAATATATTCGTGAATTTATTTTAATTTGTTTTGTTATTGATCTTGCATGTACAACATATTTTGTAAATGTTTTTAAAAGTAAAAATGTATTGTTGTTGTGCCCTTCAGGGTCCACATGTGAACTGTTATTACAAATGTACACCTTTTAACTTCATGTGGTATGCAATAAAGAATTGTGAATTGTGAATTGTGTGATGGACACTAATTTCGATGCGCCGGAGCCCACTCCCGCTCTGCGGAAAGGTGGATCTGCGCGCCGAGAAACAACTCCGAGAAGGACTGACCCGCTGCCTCCGACTGAGGAAACATGGGCCACGGTTGTTAGAAGGAAAAAGAAGGGGAAAAAGAAGAGCGCGGCGCCAACTACGGCACCGCAACCTACTGAAGTGGTTCTGCCCACTCCAGCGAGAACGGAAAGAAGAGAAAGCCCGCCAAGCGGCGGAAGAAGAAAAAGAAGGCAGGACAGATTAGGGTCCCCAAGGCTCCAGCCGTGGTCCTAATGTTAGATTCTGAGGCTGAAAAGAATGGCCTCACTTATGGGGCTGTAATTGCCAAGGCTCGAGAGGTCATTAATCCAGCAGATCTGGGGGTCCAAGGGATGCGAATGCGCAACGCTGTGTCCGGAGCGCGCATTCTAGAATTACCTGGGACAGAGAATGCAAGCGCCAACGTCTTCGCCAGAAGACTTAGGGAGGCTTTAGGTGACGATGTCAGAGTGTCTAGACCGGTGAAGTGCAGGGAGCTGCGTATCACCGGTCTAGATGACTCGATAACCAGAGGGGAATTATCTTTGATAATAGCCAAGACGGCAAGTTGCGGGGAAGGCTCCTTTAAATTAGGGGAGATCAGACGTACTGGAAGGGGAATGGGTTCTGCCTGGGTTCAGGCACCCGTCGAGGTCGCTAAGACCCTCGTAGCAGCAAAGCGACTCCTGGTGGGCTGGAGCTCGGCGCAAGTGTCACTACTTGCCGCTCGTCCACTCAGATGCCACCGGTGCCTGGAGCTGGGGCACACGAAGTCTCTTTGCAAGAGTGAGGTCGACCGCAGCGGTCTCTGTTACCGCTGCGGCCAGGGAGGGCACCTTTCAGCGTTGTGCTCGGCGCCGCCCTGTTGCGCACTGTGTGTAGCAAAGGGTCGGGCGTCTGCCCACGTCTTGGGTGGTTTGGGGTGCATCGAACCCCAAACAAAGAAGAGGTCGGGGCGCGTCGGGGCCGGACAAGCCGGCAAGACTGCGCGCACCGCGGTTGTGACCAGCAGGTAGTGGTTGGGGCACTACTACCTGCATTGCACAGGTCCTCCGCGAAGGTCGGGTAACCTTGTGGTCGAGGTCCCGTCGGGGGGGAGTAACATCTGCGCAGGGCGGGTAATGAGCAAAGGTCGTTTTTTTTTTTTAAGCTGCTTATCCCCCTGATATTTTGGTCAGGGACCTTGTTGTTCTTTTTATTTTCTTTATTTCTTTTTTTACTTTTTTATAAAATTTTATTTATTTACTTTTCTCTTTTTTTTTTTCTTAACTTATACATTATTTACCTTAATACTATTACATTTTTTGTTACATCTTTATCTTACATGTATCTTTATTATAATCGTTTATTTTTGTTTTACATTTTCATTTCTAGTATGCTCCTTTTATGGCTCGTGTTACAACACTACTCTTATCTCTATAACATTTCTTCTTATGACTAATTTTATTACTACTTTTACTACTAGATACATTTTTGTTTCTCTATTTTCTATTTCTCTAACTCTATCTTTACTTATTGGCTACCTCTGTATTCTGGATAATGGAGACACAGGATTAAATTATCGGTGTATCAACGAAACATATGTTGGCTACACTTTACTATTTACTGTATTTATATCTTCTAGTTATATTATGTCTATTTTGTCTACTGTTACTTATTTTACTATTATTATATTATTATTTTTAATTCTGTTTGTTTTTCTTACTTTTAAGCTGCTTATTAACTAAATTATTTGCTAGTTTTTCAAATTTAAATACTATCACTACAATATTATCAAATATTTGTGTAGTATTTTTTCCTTTATCTATCTTTATTTCTTATTATTGCTTTATTTGCTACTTTTTTACAGTATTCTAGGAATAAGTCGCGTTTTTTGTCATCTATCATTATTTTACCTATTGTTTCTATTTTTATTGTCGAATTTATTTTTGTTTCTATACAGATTTTATCGTGTTGATTTTGGGGGCATTCCATTAGGATGTGGGGCACGGTCTCCTCGGTGTCGGGGTCACATACGCATGATGGGCTCTCCTTACACTTAAACCTATGCAAGTATGCGGAGAACCCCCCATGTCCCGTTAAGACTTGGGTTGTGATCCCCTCCACTTCGATCTTTCTTGCTACACGGTATGCCGAGTGTGCGTCTGGAAGAACATTTTTGTAACGGCTGCAGTTTCGCCTGACTGGTACTTGTTCCATTTCGAGGTCGTCCCAGTTCGGATGGAGCGCTTGACGAATGAAAGTGGGACCTGGTCGTAGTCCGTTTCCTCCGGCTTCAGTGCCGCTTCTTTTGCCAGTTGGTCCGCCGCTCATTGCCCTCTAACCTGCGTGTGCCTTGACCCAGAACAAGGACACAACTTTGCCCTGGCCAGGGCTCGGTTATATTCCTACGGCATTGAACGGCTAAGGGGTGGAGTGCGCCGTGATTGGACAGTGTTATCCAGATGCCGACCTGGAGTCACTGTAGATGCCGAAGCTGGTTTCCCTGCGCTTTAAGACCTCTGGTTGCCTTGCATATGGCCAACAGTTCTCCTGGTAGACTTGCAGTACGCGGATAAGCTGAGTTATGAACGGAGTCTTCCGCCTCACTGTGATCCACAGGACCGGACGGCGCGCCGCACCTACCATCAATCCTTCCCGTCGGTGTATATTCGCCCGTGCACATTATTCTGGTCCACTTGGTTTGGCTTTCCAGTTCGTAATTTCCTGGATCAACGACTCTCGCGATGCCAGACCTTAATAATACAATCGGACTGCTAAGCAAGAACAATCTGAAAACAGTCGCAACTTCGCTAAGACATTATCGTATTAAAAGAGGCAGACACCTTATCCTAGCTTAGACATCAATTCTTACGAGATTGACCTTCAAGATTCTAAGCGCTTCGCGCATGTCGCGCTCCTCTGATGGCGTCATCTCTCTCCTTCTGTCGTTGTCTGTTAAGTTCGTCACGGCGCTCCCACTCAGATTATGCGAGCTTCTCTTCTTTTTCACGCTTCCCGCCGTCCTCAGTTCGCGCATTTCGCGTTGACGAACTGTCCTCTGTTCCAGTATGGCGGCTTGCTGTTTTTCGAACATTTCTCTACGAAATTGACGGTCTTCTCCTTCTCTCCAGCGTTTTTTCATCCGCAAGCCGCTCGGCTTCCTTTCATCATCCCTGCGTTTTCTCTCCTCTCTCTCACGATTTTCCCTAGCCAGGTTATCCGAAGAGTTCGCTCACGGGCGAACTGGTTGGAAACGTGGTGCCTTTCGCGCTGGTAATAGTGCGCGAGCTAGTCATTACCATTTTAGAAACTATTAATTACTCGAGACTCACCTAATCTACGGCGCGAGTTTGCCCGGTCATCAGTTTCGTCCATCATTCTATCGAGAACAAGGTTTGGAACAAATTCAGGGTCCTCCACATACGTGACCATTACTCGCACGACCTTTGTAGTGTCCAACTCACCGGGTAACGCTCACGAAAGCGTCGTCAATGGCAGAGTGAAGCAACATACGTTCATCAATTTCAAAGCTGTCAGACAAGGACACGCGATACTCTTCCACATGCTCGCGATTTACAAGGTCACTCTGCCCACTTCGTTACTGTCTTGAGCACGTCCGGCACGAATACAAACCTACCCTCCACAAAGACAGAAACTTCGACAGAAGTAGGGGTAATAGTAACTGTCCAGCAATTTCTCTCCAGGTTGAACCATCGCCAAAGCCGCGGTCGCGTATATTCGGAGAATCTCTCTCCAAGAAAGCAAAACTGTATCTCCGCGAATAAACCACCGTACTTCGTCGAAGTTGTAACATCGCCAGTGACGGCCAGTAGACACACAGTGTTACGAGGAACGTAACAGCATCACAGATTTGCGCTGAACTCAGTTTTATCCTCACACCATTAGATTTGTCCTTTAAAGTCGAACGACGGTCACCTCATACCAGGTGTCAAAGATAAAGATAGAATTAGAATATGAATACTTTATTTCGTATCATAGGTATTAAATAAATGTAACATTTAGTAAGTAAGTATCACATATGATCACAAAATAGGCATACGAATTTATAAAATATGATACATCACAGTTAAAAAGGGATATAGTTCAATTTACACACATTAACGTTTTAAATAATTACATCAAATAGAAACATTAAACACAATAACCCCATACTGTGAAATTGTATGAATTTTCAACATTTTTTACATTATCATTAGCATTAACCTTTTTTACTAAACTACTGAATCGATTTTCATGCAACTTACACCATTTTAAAGCTAAATTACTAGGCTTTAATTATGTAAAACATTATATAGAGGTATAATAAGGCATTTTTTAGTTATATCACTTGTTATGCGTACTTGAGGCTTGAGTCGATTTACTTGCACGCGAGTTTAGTTGAAGGCACAATACTAGGTTCTTTAAAAGTTGTTGTAGTTGAGCATGGTGTAGTTCTTTTAAGTCCGTACTTGGGAATTAAACTCGGATGTTTATTATCTAAATGACATTTCAAATTGGTAGTGTTACCAGCAGTTTTTAAAATTTTTCCACAAGAACGACATTTGGCGCTGGTGTCATTATTTTTTTCAAAATATTTCCAGTATTGACTCTTTGGTGGCACCTTTAATGAAAAAAAAAAATAATAATTACATTTTTGATTCTTATACGTTATGACTACTTATGTACCACAATATATGGAAAAACTATGCACCGAGAGAAACATTTTAAATGAAATAGTATACAAATAATATACAAAAAACGTACAAAGATGATAATGTGAGAAGCTCAAACATCGATTTATATCGCTCATTCCCAACCATTAGCAATTCTCTGTTACTCGCCCAGCTTGCAGTGCAATACAAAAAGCGTTTAGGATTTAGTTAGTAATTCACTCACCTGCATGCAAAACCAACGACACCGAAAAAAGAATCCTTAGCAGTCCTTTAATGCAAAATAAAAGCAGTAAGCACGATATTTAATATCGCGTAATTAATCCTTTTTCTCAAGATAACCTAAAATTTTAATATAAGAGTGAGCAGGTAAGTTACAGCTAAATACTACTGGAGAATGAAATTACCTTACTTTTTATTTCGTTTACGATTTTACAAAATCTATACTTAATCGAATTTGCTTACGCTGCACAAGTTTGTTCACAAAACAAGACTCAAGCAAGACCCACTCATTAAGTGTGTGACAGTGACAGTTTTTTTTAAATCTTTTGCTTGAGAAATTGAGACATATATTATAACATATAAGTCAATATAATACTCTGGCAATACTGGTTGTTTTTTCTTTTCTCTCTANGACGAGCGCAAAGCAGTGTTGGTTGACAGAAAAATATTGACTACCTAGTTTTAGGCTCGTTTTCTAAAACAAGACTCAAGCGTTGATCTATACTTTAGTAGAGTTAGAAAGAGATGCCGCTATCGATCGTATATAGCGCTATCCCTTTCTAAGCACATTGCTAATAGATGTGACAATGATTTGAATTAAATTGATCTAATTATACATTAGAGCGTCGGTGGCTCAATGGTGTGAACTGTTGCCCTTCTACCGGGAAGGCTGAGGTTCAAATCCCGACACGAACCAATGTACGGTATCCGACACTCTTACGGTGAAGGAAAACATCGTGAGGAAACCTGCGCACGCCTGCGAAGAGATTCAAAGGTTGTGCGTGAAGTCGTCCAATCCGCACTGGGCCCGCGTGGCCGACTACGGCCTAATCACCCTTACGGGTAGGCTCGTGCCCCTCGGTGGGGACGTTTAATGATCTGATGATGAATTATTCATTATACTAATCTATTTTGACAATTAATAGTTGCTAACATATCTTTTCTGCGATCAGTACTTTTTATACAAACAAAACCACTTCATATAGTTGCGCATAGCGTAAATATAAGTCCACATAACTCCGGTTTGATGAGTCTTGTGTTAGCGGGACTTGCGTTGTTCTCATTGTGTGTTGCAAATCTAGCGTACGGCACCTTTTTGACAATACAACATACAACAAAATGGTTTCTCTTTTGATTTTGAAGATGGAAATAGACAACAACTTATAATCTATTGGTAAATAGCATCTATCATTTCGAGCGTCGGTGGCTCCGATCGGGAGGGCGTAGGTTCAAATCCCGCCACTGTATTTTTGAATTTACGAAATTATATGTACGTTATCCGACGCTCTTACGGTGAAGGAAAACATCGCGGGGAAACCTGCGCACGCCTGCGATAAGCTGATGATGATCCATCACTTATAAATTATAATTCTTAGTATCATCAGCCAATAACGTTCCATTTCCGGGTACAGGCCTAATTTTACGGCGCAGCTATTTGTGTAAGGGTCACCTGGTGGTAAGTGATACGCCTGACCCTGAAATTAATAACAGTTTGAAGTTATTATTTTTCGTAAACGCTGCACTGAGACCGTCACCCGAGACTACAGATGTTAGGTGTCTCATACCTGGTAATTTTACTCGCTACAGTGCCCTCATTCCAAAGCGCGGAAGTGCAAAACACTCCTATTTTACGCGACGACATCTGGCGCTGCGGTAGTTCCTACCTAGACGACTCCCGAAAATGGGATAAAAGCGCATTTGATAACTTTCTGAAGGAAAGACGTTACAGTATTCAGTCATTTCTTTCACCCGCCTTGTTTGCCTTTTCCTACAGTCTAGAACACCGTTTTGGGGACTAGGGAATAAAGTTCTCGATCACCCATCTGTTGATTGACCACAGGGAAAGTAGCTTAACCCTTAACTATCCAGAATGCTTTTGTGACGTAACTGACCAGTAGTGCACAGACACTTTATAAATGTAGGTAAGGTATGACAAAGAAAAAGAAAGTTATTTTGAATTAAAAAGACAGTATATGTATTTCAGTAATGTTTTTTTACACTTATTCATTACAGATATTACAAATAATTTTTTTTTCAGAATGTTCAGAGCAGACATTGCGATTGCATTTATCACAACACTGTTTAGAAGCCCTTGATAATTTCGAAGGGCAAATATAACAACGCTTCTTCCTTTTCGCAGCAGGTTCAGATGATTGAGTAGCTTCCCGATTTGATCCTGCCACATCTTGCATGGCTGCTAAGTGGTAACTTGATAGTCCTTTCGTGCTTCGTCTCCGTATATGAGGTGTTACCAACTCGGTTGCGATTTCACGTAAAAATAGTTTTCTAAGTGTATTTTTTTACGTGAGTTCCAATCAGGATGTATATTTTTCATAGAATAAGCGATGCAATGCCAACAACATCTATAATATTCTGAAAAAATGCCATTGGCCATCTGTTTGTTTTACGCCGAACTGTATACTCATGAACCATCTGGTCAAGCGTAGTACAAGTTTATTTCAGATTTGTTGTTTTTGGTAACATCTTCTTCCTTTCCATGATGCATCGTAGACAACAGAATTACAGCACGATTCTTTTTTGGTACATAAGAGACCAATGTCATATTTTTATAAAATCCAAAAACATTAGACTCAACATCGCGGGTTTTCTTGGGTTGAAAATTTGGAGGTATACACGTTTTGTTTTTTCTCAATGTTCCAACTATTGTAAGACCATTTTGTGCCAAAGATTTTGCGATATCAATACTCGTGAAATAATTATCAAAAGTAACATTTCGGTTACTTCGGAAGTATGGTTCACATAACTGATTGACTACATTATACGCTAAATTTTCCGCCCTGTTTTGTCCTTCCTTTCCGAGATATGGTATACCAAAAAGGGGGTAACTAGTTTTGCTGTCACAGATCCACCAAATTTTCATACCATACTTATCAGGTTTGCTGGGTAGGTACTGTTTGAATGATACGCGTCCTCGAAAAGGTACAAGCTGCTCGTCAATAGTGAGATTTTCTCCGGGCAAATATTTTTTTTTCAGGTTTTGGTTTACGTATTCCCATAATTCTCGAATAGGTACAAGTTTATCTTTTGACTTTCTCAGGGATCTAGTATTTTTATCATCGAATCTTAAGAATCGTAATAAAGAAGCAAATCTATTTTTTCCCATTGTAGCTCGAAATATTGGATTGCCAAAGATAGGGTCCCAGTATTCTCTAAAATCCACACCTCCCTGTTTATTGACGCCAATTGTCAATAAAAGACCTAGAAATGCTTTTATTTCGATTTTGTCTGCTGGTTTCCATCGATTTGGTAAAACTCTAAGCCCTTCAGTATTGGTATATTTTACTATTATTTCTAATACGTGATCGTCGAAAAAAAGGCTGAAACTGTCTATCGGATCTATTATAGCTTGCCCCGGCGGAAGTATCACCTTATGAATACCACTGCGAATTATGTTGTGTCGAGGCGTTCGCCTTTGCCTGTCAGGTTCTGATTTCCAAGTTGTTCCATCTCTTCCTTTGTAAGTGTCGATTGCGACGCACTCTTGTAATGGTACATCATCACTCTCACTCCATAATTGTTCATCATCGTTTTCAGACGCTGGTTCTGTCACATCACTTTCACTGTCAGAACAGCTGTCAACAGCAAAATTCTCATCATCACTATCGCGCTCACGCATAAAAATGTTCTCATCGTCGCTTTCAACAAGTGCACGTTGAATTTCAATTTGAGTTAGTTGCCGGTTAGCCATATCTTTGAATAAAATCGAATTAGAACACGACTACTTTATGACAATATTTTCTGATGACTGATACGTGATCCGATTACAAAGACTACGATTATAAGAAACAAAGGTCTTGCAGCCACTATTGCCTACCCGACACCATAAGATTATAAGTAAATGTAAATAAAAAACAATCTACCTTCACACTCGAATCAAACAAAATGTTACTGTGTCTGTTGGACACTTGTGGGTTGATGAAGTACTATTTTGGTTTAGTAACCAAAAATAATAAACTATTCATGTTACAAATGTTTTCATTGCACATTTAGATTTGTAAGACATTGGTGATAAATTAGATAAAAGGCCGATTCATAAAAATAAATACTTTCGTTTTTATGAAAACATAAACGCAAAAATGTGTCCGTGAGACACTTGTGGGTTGTTAAGGTTAACTTGCATCGTTAACCGAACGCTACTACGCCATCGATTCCTTTGTATATTTCACGAGCGAAGTATTATGAATATCAATTACATGTTTGTCATATAAATACAATTAGAGTGTCCGTTTGTACCACAGATTTCCCAATACAGGAGATGGGGCAAGCCGCGTTTAAAGTGCGACAACTGTAAGCTCAACGAGCATACACTGGCTACCAGTTTACGCTCTGTGAGACGAGTCAAGACGCACGAATATTAAAAGAAATACCATTTTTTTCCAAAATGTCATCCTGTGCAATTGTAACATACCATTATCGCAATGAATCAGTAAATTTACCAAGAAATATAATAACTTTTCACTCGTAAGAACCGAAAAGAAATTGCGACACTGGGACTGCCTATAAACTTGGCGGCTTGTCCAGTCTAATGTATATTCTGATGTCTGTGGTTTGTACTATTGAAAAGGCGATAGTTTTCTTTATGAATGTAGTGGAGACCACGTCTTGGAAAGCGTAGCGTGGGGCGACCTCCAACAAGACGGAGTGGTGACATCCGTAAAACGACCGGTAACTGTTAGCATCGGAAAACGGTAGACAGTTATATGTGGCGTGCTGTTCTATAGGCCTATGTTCAACAGTGGACAGGAATAGGCTGATGATTATGATGATATGAATATAGGTGTTTATAATATACGTATGCTATAATATCATTTAAAAAATCTGTCTGTCTGTTTGTTCTGGGTAATCTCTAAACAGGTTGGATGGATTTGGACGGGACTTTTTTGGCAGCTGATGTAATAAGGAAAAACATAGGCTGCTTTTATTTAAGATAATACTTTTTATTTTGGTAAAACAAATCAATGTTTAACCGCACCGTAATTCGAGTGACTTAACGAAGCCATTTTATGTTTTGTTTTACTGCGGGAGAATATCTTATAACGCGGGTAATGCCGCGGGGAACAGCCAGTTTATTATAAATTCCAAGTCACGAAGTCCACGTATTTCAGGTGCAAAATTATAATAAATGTGTACACATAAATTTCATTCTAAAGTGTACCACCGTAATTAAGTTTATCGCTCGTGTCCACATTTGAAAAACATTTAAAACTGTTTGTGTAAGTTACTTTTTTGACCGTAAATAATTCATGACACGTGTTATTCTGAAACAAATTCTGGAGTGTATGAATTTGGCTATTCGTTTGTGGCTCAATGGTGTGGACCGGTAGGAGGATGACATCCTACCGGGAGGGCTCAGGTTCAAATCCCGCCACGTACCAATATCATTTGGAATTTTCAAAAAATATATGTACGTTATCCGACGCTCTTGCGGTGAAGGAAAACATCGTGAGGAAACCTGCGCACGCCTGCGAAGAGATAAAAAGGTTGCGCGTGAAGTCGTCCAAACGGCACTGGGCCCGCGAGGACGACTAAGGTTTTTTTACCCTTTGCGGATAGGCTCGTGTCCCTCGGCGGGGACGTTTTATGAGCTGATGATGATAAAAACAACACATAGTATACAATTTAAAGATAATGTCTATATTGACAGCCCATGTGGTGTTATGGTCGAGACGTCGGCTACTACACCAAGGGTTCCGGGTTCGATCCCCGGACAGTACAAACATTTGTATGAACATGTCTGTTCGTAATGGTCTGGGTGTTTTCTAAGTATAATTTGTATGTAATTACAAAAAAAATGCATATAAGTGTGTATCAGTTGTTTAGTACCCTAACATACAAGCTCCTCGCTTAATATAGGACTAGATGGCGCTGTGTGAGCGTCAGTGGATATTTATTTATTTAATAATGATGGCTTATCAGCTTGATTTTTATACAATTTCGAATAAAAGATGCCACGGAAATGCCTTGTTAAAATCTACCATACGAGGAGCGGATCGTGAATTCGTGGGGTCCAGGGCTGAAACTACTGAGGGGCGGAATAACTACCTAATAGTTCGGTATGTATTTATTTTATCTGTGCCAATAGTCATGCCAAAATCTGCTTCTTACTGAATTATTTATTGCACAAAAACATATAAATTACTTAAATCTACGCAAGTATTAATTGTACAAAAAGGGAGCTTATTGCTGTGGTAATAAGGTCTAGCGGGCCCTTAGTAACCTCGGGGCCCTAGGCTGCAGCCCAAGTAGCCCCTAGGCAGATCCGACCCTGGACCTTGTAATCATTAAAATACTAATTAGTTCACGCGTGTTGGTGTTTAACAGTTAAGCAGGATACAGTTAATTATAATGTTAGTGAGCTATGTCCGTGAAATAATAATTACGTCATCATCATCAGCTCATTAAACGTCCCCACCGAGGGGCACGAGCCTACCCGTATAGGGTGATTAGGCCTTAGTCGTCCACGCGGGCCCAGTGCGGATTGGACGACTTCACACACAACCTTCGAATCTCTTCGCAGGCGTACATGAAGGTTTCCTACGATGTTTCCTTCACCGTAAGAGCGTCGGATAACGTACATATATTTTTCGAAAATTCGAAAATACATTGGTACGTGTCGGGATTTGAACCTCAGCCCTCCCGGTAGGAAGGCGACAGTCCACAGCACTGAGCCACCGACGCTCTAATAATACATATAATTACATATTGTGACCTAAATAAATATTCTGATATTCACACAGAATGTATATCTCTCTTCAACCTATCTCAGTCCAGATAGACATAGGTCTGCCCCATTTTACTAGGTGGTAGACTCGGTACTGAGTCGAATAGTTAGGTACCACCGCATTGCCAGATATCGTGCCATAAAATAGGAGTGTTTTGCACTTCTGTGTCTCGGGATGAGGGCACTGTAGCTGGTAAAATTACCGAGTATGAGAGACCTAACATCTCTTGTCTCGGATGACGGGCGCAGAGCAGTGTTGACGGAGAAATAATAACTACCTACTGTTATTATTTTCTTCAACATTGCTTCTGTCATGGTCAGGCGTATTACTCACCACCAAGTGAGCGAACTAACCGTCCTGTTCACTGATGACATTAAAAAAATACCTCAGATATCCCGGTCCTCCGCTTTCCTCATCCAGCCTCCACCAGCGACCGCCCGCAAGTCATCGGTCCGGCCCTCGGGCGTCCTATGCTACGCTTGCCAAGACGCGGCCTCCATTTATATACTTTTTGTGAATATACAATGTATATTTATTAAATATACATAAAATTGGAGTGTATGTTTGTAATATTCAAATACTATTTTTTTT
The DNA here is from genome assembly GCA_019425675.1 of Leucinodes orbonalis. NCBI lineage: Eukaryota > Metazoa > Arthropoda > Insecta > Lepidoptera > Crambidae > Leucinodes > Leucinodes orbonalis. The sequence goes on from PQWD01004307.1 coordinate 271,343, forward strand.
CTACATACATATGAATATTATATATATAACGGTAGGTACAAATGCCGAAATATTTTTTTTACATTTTTGTCTGTGTGTCTGCCTGTCTGTCTGTCTGTCGATGTTTATACAGGTATACTTTTCAATTGTATTGTGGTATAACATAGTTGCTAATATATTTCAAAGGCATTGTATTCAAATACTTAAATACCCTTAGCTTGTGCACACTTCAACAACTGGGTCAAACAACCCTAATTATATTTATGAGTGCAAATGAGTGTGTTTCTATGTCACACATGTTATAATGAAACCTGCACAAATGGAAGGGTTGTGTCGAATATATGCGTCCGGTTACTCAGTTTGTTTCGCTTGTTAGTGTTGCCAGGATCGATTTGTTACAAAACCAGTAGATGAGGTCAATAACATTTATTACAAATTATTTTTGTTTTTCTCATTTTTGATTTTTGTTTTTCTCTTTTTTATAGTTTTACTTTAGACAATATTAAAAAAAATAAGCAAGGTGTGGTTACTTTTTGTTTATGAGGATAGTTAGAATAAGTAGTTTATAAGGACTTATTATACGTTTAAATTTACTGTACCTCATGTAAGTAATCCAAAGAAATAAATAAATAAGGTAAACAGATCGAAACAGTTAAAAAGATGTGGTGTAACTAACGAAACAAAATCAACTTGTAACGTTGTTTCGCCGATGAGTCGGTGACTCAGTAGATTCAAATTCCGTCACGTACCAATGTCTTGTAACACAGATGTGTGCCATTTTGAATTTGACAGTGATATAATTGGCAAATATAAAATATTGCGTAGTTATATGTACGTTTATTCGACGCTCTTACGGTGAAGGAAAACATCGCGAGGAAACCTGCGCGCAAGACAAAATTCAAAGGTTATGCGTGAAGTCGTCCAACCCGCACTGGGCCCGCGTGGACGACTAAGACCTCCCTACATGGGTAGGCTCGTGCCCCTCGGGGGGGACGTGTAATGAGCTGATGATGTCGTTTCGCCAAGTGAGGTTCTCGGAGGTCGAAGGTCCCATTTCACTTTTCCTATTTTTTCTTTTTCATCTTATCTGTGAAGGTGAGCAAGGTACTCGTTGTTGCTTCAGAGTTGCGAGTGTCTATGTGTGACGTTATTATTTATGAACTGAACTTTAATTGGGCTTAAGTATCGATCAAATATATGTGACAGGGAATGCCCTATTATCTTTTAATTGTTTAACAAAAGTGTACAGGACGGTCAGGACGCTCACCTGATGGTAAATGATACGCCCGACCATGACAGAGCGGCATTGAAGTAGACCCGTAACTGATAGACACTTATTATTCTCCATCAATGCCGCACCGCGCCCATCCCCCGAGACAACAGATTTAAGGTCCCTTAATCCAGTAATTTAACCAGCTAAAGTGCCCTGCAGGCCAATCGCGCTAATTTTTGACAGCTATAACGTAACTACACTTGGACCGAAATGCAACTTTTTGGTCAATTTCATTTGACACCTAGTTCAGACGAACTAGTTGAAATTATCAACTATTACAGGATGTCAATGTGTCCAGCCCACTGCCACTTCAGCTTGCTTATTCTTTGGGCTATGTCGGCAACTCTGGTTCTTTGTCGGATCACCTCATTATTGATTGACACCTGATTTGATTCCTCAATTCCTCAATATCTTCAATTCCTCGGTACACTGCTGTTCTCATTAAGCCTTCACAGGCGTCCTTACTTAAATCGCGAAAAATTATCATTGCAAATTAGTTTCTTCCTTACACTCCTGGTGAATTGAGTTTACTGCACCCCACTTTCTCCTTTCTTAAATAATAATAGCAGAAGATTCTTCTTAATTACCATAAATAAATACTAATTTGGTATCCTGGTGCTCAAATGTACCGTTATGAAGTAAAGTACTTATCTGCAGAAACACATCAACTTAAATCGTTACAGATAAACGTGGATTACATTAAAGGTTTCTCTTGCAAAATTTAAAAGTCATTACCTACTCTTATCTGTACTTGTAAGCTCTGAAGACTCCAAATAGGTAATAATCCCTTAAACGACACAATTACGTGTTCACGCAAGATATCAGCCTAAACGCCAAAGCAGCGGGAAATTTTTATCTAACGGGTATCATTTGCGTCCAGAAACTTTTTCAAGGACTGCTAAATATGAAGGTGTGAGGTGCGTTAATCAATACTTCTTTAAAACATTCTGAAAGCGCCATCTATTGCAAACTGATTGAACTATCTTCTTAAGCCTCTCCATCCCTCCAGCCATCTCGAAATATTTTGTGGCACATTAAAAGCACACTCGTCACTGAATATTACGGAAACTTTCTGCTAGATGGCGCGGTTCCGTCTTAGTTTGAAAAGCTTGCTTAGCGTGAATCTCTCTAAGTACCTTAACTTCAACTAGATGGCGTTACTATCGAGTGTTCATGATGAAAAAATTAAAGCAGATCACATAAGAATTCTCAAGAGCATACCTACAAATTGGCGTGAAACATAGTCACTTTGACGAGAGTTTCCCTTGGGAAATCATTCAATTTGGAAAATGGGTTGTTTCAATTGCTGAACAGAATTACTCGATTAGTGTTTTGACAATTTTGGAATGCCATTATGGCTTTAGTCTTTCTTGTGCTTGAATAAGTTAATTCCTTAAAATTCTTTGAATTTAACAGCCTGTAGAATCCCATTGCTTGATTGAAGACCTATTTTACTATGGTTAAATGTTTTGCTATAATCTTCACGTCTGACAGCTTGCAGGCAGGCCGAGACGACATTACCTTCTAAAGGTATAGTGGAATGAAATAGCGCTAACAGACGTTCTCTGCTGGATGTTTAGTTTCTAAGCCGCCTTTTACGGTATCCGTGAGAAGAGTAAGGTTAAGAGTAACTTTGGTATAATTGTTGAGACTTCGGTTATAATACCAAGGGTTCCGGGTTCGATTCCCAGGCACTACAATTCTTTGTGTGTATGAACATGTCTGTTTGTAATAGTCTGGGTGTTTTCTATGTTTAATATGCATTTATTTACAAAAAAATTATAGAAGTATATTTATCAGTTGTTTAGTACCCTAACTACAATCTCTTCGCTTAAAATGGGGCTAGATGGCGCTGTGTGAATTTCAGTGGACATTTATTATTATTATTCTTAAGAGATCTAACATCTGTGGTCTGGGGTGACGGCGCAGTGCGTCATTGATGGAGAATAATAACTGTTACAGTTGTTGTCTACTCAATGACTCTGTCATGGTCAGGCGTATCACTTACCATCACGTGAGCGTCTTGACTGTCCTTGTCATTTCGTAACATAAAAGAAAAATGTATATAAATATTATTATATTATCTGAGCTGTTAAGTAAGGAATTATTAACATCAAATAACCTCATCATTCCCTTTTGCTCAGTACAATATTAAATTACGGTCACATTACATTGTGTCGGAGTCATAAATACAGCTAACTCCGGCGATGTCTTGTTCTGTAGAAAAATTGTTTGTAGGCAGCAACATGTGCTGTAGTCGGGCTATTTCCTAGTAGTATACCTAGTATTTAAAGCCTTATATAAATTGGAAACTATCGAAATATCACTGATAGAGTGTAATTCGGGCAGAAATATATGGAAGTCCAATAAGTCATTTCAATTATTGTTATACTATATACACTGAAGGAATGAATGTGATTAAGGTTCTTAAATAAAATTTTCAGACGAATAATAAAGAACGATTAACTAAATACTTGAAATTCGTGATATTATCATAGGTAACTTTTATAATCATTATTGCTGCCTAAAGTGTTCACTGTTAAACGAAGGCCTCCACCACAGATTTCCCAATACAGGAGATGGGGCAAGCCGCGTTTAAGTGCGACAAATGTAAGCTCAACGAGCATACACTGGCTGCCAGTTTACGCTCTGTAGACGAGTCAAGACGCACGAATATAGAAGAAATTACCGTTTTTTCCAAAATGCTATTCTGTGCAATTGAACATGCCATCATCGCAATGAATCAGTAAATTACCAAGAAATATAATAACTTTTCACAGATAAGAACCAAAAGAAATTCGACACTGGACTGCCTATAAACTAGGTTTCTCATTTCTCGACCTTTTTTATTTCTCGGAGCACGAGAATTCTCGACCACTATTTCCCGGAATTCTCGGGTTGTCGAGAAATATTGAAAAGCTCAAAACATATTTGATTAACAAAAACTATACTTTTTATGCAATATTCAACATTTATCAATGACCAACGTTTATTTTAGTTTCATGTGAGTTTAATTTAACTATAGAAAACTTAATTAAGCGAAAAAACTCTAGCGAGATCTTCTTATCATTATTTCTAGTTTCTACAAACAAATATACTAAATACCTAATCTTTTTCTTTGAAAAAAAAACAATAAAATGTCTTCTAAAATCAATGTCATCATGTAACCACAATGAAACTTAGTACATACAATAATTTATTTTAGTCTCAGTCTGTACTACAAACTTTTCAATACGTAGCATAAAACGACAGTTTAATTCCTTATAAAAAATAACAATCAGACTAGCTTAATAATTACGTAAACAGTAAGTACATGTTCTTAGTTTAGTCTTTGTATCAACTTTTCAATATTTGATAAGTAAATGGAGTCTTTTCTTTACGTAAGTTAACATGAAAATCTAATAAAATCATTAAAAATATTAAGACCAATTACAATCACAATTAAAGCGGAAACTGCTTCAAAAGCTAACCCACAAGTCACGTTATCATTAAAAATAAGCCTTTAAAAATACAAGGCATTATAGCATCATCTGACAATCGGTTCGTATTTTGGCACAAATTTCCAGACAAGAGAAAACACGTTCGTTTCTATTATGTACTCTAGTATAACGTATTAGAAACGTTTTCAGAAACGTAATTAGCTGGGTCTTCCTGAGAGAACTCAAATCTTAATAATTACAACGACCGTGTGAAATATCAAATTCGTGCCCTCCTCTAATAGGACAAATTATTTCATTTAATTCGCACGACGCGTGGCAGAGCCGCAACGAGAACGCAAGCGCGTTATCAAGTTTTAATTTTTTGACTGAATTTCTCGATTCTCGATTTCTCGACCACTTTTTTCTCGTCTCGAGTAAGCAAAATTTCCGGGAATTCTCGTTCGAGAATTCTCGAAGAGAAACCCTACTATAAACTTGGCGGCTTGTCCAGTCTAATTGTATATTCGGATGTCTGTGGCCTCCACCAATGATTTTCACGGACCGATCCCTAGCAGTATAAATATCCATAGCAATTCAAAATGACATAGCAGGCTGAGCGTCATCGTTTCACGATCCGACTACTATATAGGCTATATCCACAAATGGCGAGCTTAGTTGCATACTGTATTAGGAGCTTAAATTCAAAACGTGCTGTGGTATTCCACAGGGTGTATTTTTGGACTCGTATCAATTGTGTTTTTTAAAATTTAAATTCAGTAACGGCTTTGGCCTAATGAAGTTTGCGTTTCGCAAGGTATATTATTGGACTCGAATAATTTTTATCTTTCATAGTTAAAATTTAGTAAATGCCTTGACTTTATTAAGTTCGTGTTCTGTATGGTAATATTTTAAGGACTGAATCTTTTTTTAACAAACTGGAATATACAAAAATAATCTGAGACGCCGATAAGGGAATTTATTTCATGTCATAATTCTAAGCTGAACAGTACTTGTTATCCTTAAATCAAAGTGTGGAAGTTCGTATAATTTTATTATTTAAAATAATATTAATTGTGTTAAGCTAGCAACCTGAAAGTAATGAGACTTTTCAAAATTATCTTGAATTTTCGGGAGATATAAAATTCATAAACGAGATATCTAGCATAAAATGACGCCTTGTAAAATCAGCAGTGATATTCAAAAGAATGAGATAACAAATGGCTAAAATTACAGAGACTGATTATGATAACATTTTTTCATTTCACTAGCTACAGTGCCCTCAAAAGTGCAAAGCACTCTTATTTCACGGGACGATCTCTGGCGCTGCGGTGGTACCTATCTAAACGACTCAGTAGCGAGTCTGCCGCCAAGTAATTCAACAGGATTTTCTCTAGACAAAAACTTTTATGCCAAAACGTAACTTTAGCAACTTTTATTACAACGTCAACGAATTCGCGGGCACAGATTCATTAGAAATCTACTTTACCTCGGCCGAGAGAAGTTTTAGTTGGTTAACAATCGTATTGCAAATGGCGTGTCTATAGTTAGTACTTATTCTTGCTGTAAGCTCTCTGAGTTAGTAACAGTTTGGCCCAATCCACCAACTCATGGATCCAGATGTAACGTAAGTCTCAGTTGCACAGCTCAACTTTGCTAACAGATGCAAATCGTAGTTTTACTTCGCTATGCGCTTTCAAGCGCTATATTGAAACTAGGTTTGTAACGACTAATATTTTCAGTAGTATTTGAGTATCTAGCCTGTTACGCCATGGCCCACCAAGGGAATCGATGATCGTGCGTCGTCCTCAATTTTCATACGAAATACGGATTGCGGCAATCGACCGCCCAAGGAACCGACTCAACATTGTCGCGTCTCAATTAATTGCAATTTCTTTAATTTTAAAAATTAATCATAAGTAAATTCTTTTTTTATAATCTCCACTGCAGCCGCGCGTAATTAGCCTGTAAAATAATCCTAATATTAAGGCCGCCTTTTGTACAATAACATATAATCTTATTTGTATGGAAAATTAATTGTCGTTGTGGAATTGAGTACAATTAAGTTTAACCTTTCGGTATACATTTTATTTATCAAGGAGCTTAAATACGGATTACTCATCATCAGCTCAAAACGTCCCCACCGAGGGGCACGAGCCTACAAGTAAAGGGCGATTAGGCCTTAGTCGTCCACGCGTGCCCAGTGCGGCCAACTTTACGCACAACATTTGAATTTCTTGTAGGCGTGCACAGGTTTCCTCAAGATGTTTCCACCATAAGAGCGTCAGATAAACGTATACATAATTTCGAAAACTCGAAAATAAATTGTGGCGAGATTGGATCCTGCGCCCTCTCCAGATCGAAAGGCAACAGTCCACACCAATGAGCTACCGACGCTCTGTATAAAAGTATTGAAAATTACGATACTTTATCGTAACTAAAAATGAAAGAGCATAACGAACCTTCCCCCCATTGTTGTTGTAATGTACCTGTCAACGGCAAACTCAGTCGATTGCTTTGATTAATTATGACCGGCGGAAAATGTTTTGCGAAACATTCTTTCACGAAATTTTCGGTCTGACGTTATCGACCTAGACTGAAGGGGAAAAGTTCTATACACTTTCGGAATTTGAATTACCCGTTGTATATATATATGATACACAATCTCACTCAAAACGCATTACGCAAGAATGAATAGGCTGTTTCTAGGCAGGCATGATCCATCCTAGGCCTCATCATCACTTATCATCGGGTGAGATTGCGGTCAAATGTCTGCCTATAGATGATACAAAAAAAATCCGTCAATTGAGCAAATTTTACTACTACTAGCTACATGTCATGGTGACATTATAGTATGTTCTTCATTTTGTACCCTTTTAATGACGCTATACGGTCAATATTTTTATGAACAATTTTATGTCATAAACATAACATTGTGTCAACGTATGTGTCAAGCGGCTCGGACACTTTTTGGTTGATATTTCTTCGTGATTGTGCATCTAGTCAATGATGTAAAAAGTATAGATTCGTGATATGCTCACAAAACAATCGAAAAAAGTGTTCCGAATGCAGCGACAGCACACATACACATATTTCGAATTTCGAACACATTTACCTAAACAAAAGAGTACAAACTGTACTCTCTTCGGCGGTTCGTGTTTGAGGCACGGATGGCGTATCTACCTTTATATATACTTTAATATCATTGCATATAGTTAGTTTTTTGTTCATCTAAGGCGGTGCCTCATAATATTTAATACTTGTACTACTGTCATAGTATAGTAACTCGTGAATTAGGCAAATGAAGTCGCAACATCTCATTAGATCAAGTCAAAAGAGATTAACACCGACATTTCGCATAAGTCACCGAAACAAAGGCGTTCTTAAAATCCACGGCTAATTCCGTTGATTAATGCACATAAATTATGCCTTTCTGTCCATATTTGAGAAAGAAAAACGAGAGAACTCCGGTCACATCCCTTAATCTATTTATGAACCTTTTTGTAAGGAAAAGAATATATTGATAGCGTTCAGTCCCAAGATTTTATTCTTTAAATAGAAAGTAGCTGACTCGGCGAACTTCGTACCGCCTAACAGTCAATTAATATCGTGTTGCCTTTAGCTGAACTAATTTTTAAAACATTAAATTCGATTAAATGTTTTCACAAATTCGATCGATATGCAGCGTCACAGTGTTGGAACGATCTGCCTCCACCATTGTGTGACATTAAGGTAAAAGGTACTTTTAAACTAAAAGTCAAGCAATATCTGTTACATTGTCAAATCAGTCAGGTCTGCTAATCCTTTTCTCGGGGCTGGTAACAAATGCAATGTGATTTAGCTATCGTGGGGCTCATTAAACTGATTTATTAAGCAACATTTATTATACTTCTTCTTGGACATAAATATTTATTTTACAAATACACAATTCAGATACATGTTTTCCCTTTTTATTCTTGTTTCTACAATGAAAAATGAAAGTGTTTATTCGGTTTGGGTCCTTGCAGAGCGCTTATGAATGTCAAATGAAGCTGCCGCTGGTTCGGGAGGTAGTTTTTCACTGAGGAGAAACCAGCAAGAAACTCAGTAGTAACTCTTTTCAAAAAATTTGTGTTTAGTAAATCAAAATAATTATTATAAAGCAAATTATTTTTTATCATATTAAGTATTGGTGAAAATATAATCTAAACATTATTATTAAGCAGTTAAGTATTATACAAATCTAAATAGATAACAAAAAAGTAGTGCAGGCGTGGAGATCAACATGTCCATGGTATGCACGCACACATATATGTATGTATATTATAGGTATGTGTATACATGATGTGTATATTATATATATATGTATGTTTATGTGTATTTGTGTGTATATATATATACACATAAAATATTATATATATATAATATTGTAAATACATGTCTAATTTTATATACTATTAATTTTCATCAGTTATTTTACTTTGTAATACTGTACACCAAAAGGGCTCATTGAAAATCAGCGTCCAGGCATGCATTTGCGTGTCAGGCCTTTGCTGATGAGGTCTTTGCACTAGCCTTCAAGATTTTCTGTAATCTGTTATTGTTTTTATTTTGTACCAAATAAATCTTTCTTTCTTTCCTTCTTAATTAATGAACACACGCGTAAACGTTAATTATTTGTCATTATTTCTGAACGCATGTCAACTATTACGTATAGTATTGACAGAGGACAATAAATATTTGACAGGACGAAACAAAGGTAACATTTAGGAAAAAATATTCATCTTTTATAATTATGTTTTCGTCAAGTTTCATTATTTTTGAGATGTATTCTGCTATTCGGGGCCGGGACAAATTCAACGAACCAAACACCATGAAAAGTGGTCTAGCCGATCTCGAGTTATAAGTGTTGTAACAAACCCGATTTTGTTTTATATATATAGATTAAGTATATTTAATGCTTGTAAAATTACACAATGATCAATGACAACCGATAATTTGTAAATACGTAAAGATTTGCAGTAGAACCTTAGATCATCATCATCAGCTCATTAAACGTCCCCACCGAGGGGCACGAGCCTACCCGTATAGGGTGATTAGGCCTTAGTCATCCACGCGGGCCAAGTGCGGATTGGACGACTTCACACACAACCTTCGAATCTCTTCGCAGGCGTGCATGAAGGTTTCCTCACGATGTTTTCCTTCACCGTAAGAGCGTCGGATAACGTACATATATTTTCAAAAATTCGAAAACACATTGGTACGTGTCGGGATTTAAACCTCAGCCCTCCCGGCAGGAGGGCAACAGTCCACACCATTGACACTTGCTCCGAACTTATATTCATAATTATGCAGTAAAAACTGGTTATTTCAATATTACTAACAGACAATGAGGGTTTTTGCAATGTAAAACCTCACTAGATGGCGCTACGTTGGTGAAAGGTCTAGGATAATTTCGATTGGTCACTGATGTTTGTAGTAACATTAAATATCCAAATGTCACGCGAATAACCAATGGGAAGAGAGCAACTTGCTATTATACTTGACAGATTATTAAATTGCAAATACCCTCATTTAATAATTATGTATAGTCTTGCTGTCTGTATGTCCCTGTCATCGATTCTCAGCTGTCGGTATTTGAGTACCAAATCAGTATTGAGATTATAGGTAAGAGAGACAACTCTCTGTATTCCACGCATATCTCGAATTCTATAGTCCTATACATCGCTCACGATACTTCGTGAAAGTTAAGAACAAACGTTTGACTTTTTATTGTAGTGTTATCATCATCATGCAGGAAACAGTGATGTCTAAATATTATAATAAGGTCATTGTATTGTCATTGTAATAATGGTTTTAAAAAACTTAAAACCCTCTTGAGAATTAGACGAATCGATTGAATATTTAGTTTAAACCCAATTCCGTTGATTTCGAGGTAATGAACATAATATATCTGTATTTTTAAAATGTCGTTATTTCATTTCGCGGTAATGTTTGTACATCTAAGTTTTGAAAAAAAATATCATTCCCTTATAGCGGTTCACAGACTACATATACCTACATAGTATGAACAATGTAGTGCTACTAGTTTCATATTAAAAAGGGTGTGACATACGGACGGACAGACAGACAGACGTGACGAATCTATAAGGGTTCCATTTTTGCCATTTCGACGGAACCCTTAATACAGTCATAGATATTTGGGTACGTTGTTCGGCGATCGAAATCAAACTGGAGAAGCAGGTGTCTCAACCTTAACTTAATCAAATAATAATCAATATCCACTGATATTGACACAGCGCCGTCTAGCCTCAAACTAAGCATTAGCCTGTAATGTGGAAACTAAACAATGGATAAACATACCTAGTTAGTAGTTTTTTTTGTAAAAATAAACATATTATACAAAGTAAACACCAAGACCAATGATCACCACTGATTAAAAAAACATTTGAATTTGATTGGAGATATGTGCCGCGCACACTAGAATTCTAACAAAATGCGCTCCTAAGGCACTTAAACGTATAGTAATAATAATAATAATGCGTAATATGCTTACATCGAGGTTTTTTTTGGTAATTTTGATATTTTGAAAAATGACCCCCAAAAATCACTGTTTTTGTCGATAATTTTTGAGTTTTTGAAAAAAGTATCCAAAGAATTTTCAAAATTTAAAACCGATCCACCATTAAATTCTCACGATACTTAATAGTCCTGGCTAACTTGAATATTTTCGAAAATATTGCGAAATTTATGCTTCAATGTCAAAAGTAGGTCATCAAAGTATACAAAAAGCATTGATAAAGTGTGAAAAATAAAAAAGTAGACAACAATTTCACACTATACGGTGCATGTACCACTCGTTCGTACAATGCAAACGAAACTGGGTCACCGGATCGCTCCGAATACCTCGGAACGAGTGAATTTTCCAAAAGTACAGTTGCCACTATATTTTAAATGCCTTAATAATTTTCATTTATTTTTTATGACCGTAGGAGCAGACGAGTTCTGGAGTGGAGACCGCGTCTTGGCAAGCGTAGCGTAGGACGCCTGGATAGTGGGACCGACGACTTGTGAAAGGCCGCTGGTGGAGGCTGGATGATGAAAGTGGAGGAGCGGGATATCTGGCGCAGAATGACGAAGAACTGTGTTCAGCAGAGGACTGCGATAGGTTGAAGAGAGAGAATAATATTTTATGTCTATCACACCGCTATAAATAAAAATTAATAAATATCCACTGACTTTCATACAGCGCCATCTAGCTCCAAACAAAGCACCTAGTCTGTATATGGGTACTGAACAAACTGTTATACATTTTATTAAATGATTACTCAATATACATAAAAACAGTCAGGACTACTAAGTGCTATGTCTATATGCCTGATTATGACAGAGCGGCATTGGAGGAGACCAACAACTAATAGACAGTTATGATTCTCCATCAATGCTGCACTGCGCACGTTACCCCAGACAACAGATGCTAGGTCTCTCATACCCGGTAATTTCACTAGCTACAGTGCTCTCATCCTGAAACAAAAGAGTGTAAAACGCTGGTATTTCACTGGATATATCTGGCACTGCGGTGGTACCTACCTGGAAGACGTAGTACCAAGTCTACCAGCTAGTACCTAGTAGTAGTTATTACAATATAGCTGTTAATTTAGACATTTTGCACTTGAAAAATATGACCAGCCAGCGTGCTGGTCATATTTTTCAAGTGCACGAGGGAGTAGCTTGAGAAGGTAGAAGAATTAATATTCATTTTAATTCAGCGTTGAATTTGATGTTCTGAGTTACTAAGTTCAAGTTCTTAAAAAAAAGTTTTTTCATTTGTTTTTCCTGTATCTTTTATGTCGTATATAGTTTTTAAGTTTTATTTGTTTTATCAGTGGTTTTTTAAGCGTGCTGTCTTCACCTATAATTGTAATATCATTTAGTTTGTGGCTTTATATTTATATATTGATTCGATGTGTATAATATTTGTAAACTGATAGGTAATTAATAATGAATTATATTTTTGTAGGCAATATACATCTGACCAAGCGATTGGTATTTTTAGTGAATTTTCCGCTTATATTGATTCTGCCCTTTTTTGTGTTTTAATTCTATTTGAGGTTTATTACGAATCTTACTGAGTAAGGTAATCTCGCCCTCCATAAAGGTTCTGTTGTAATTATTAGTTCAAAGTTTGTTCCCGTGCTGTACAAACATTTGTCTGCATGAACATGTATGTTGGTATTGGTCTAAGTTTTTTTATGTATAATATTTATGCGTTTCCAAAAAAAAATATTTACGAGTCTGGTTATCCGAGACGTTGCTAAGTACCACTGTGTGAATACCAGTGGATATTGTTTTCACTCGTTTGTATATTATTAATCTTATTTGTGTTTAATTTAAGTAAGAACTATTGATATCTGGGGGTGACTATACCTCTGACCAGCTTGGTTTTTTAGTGAATTTTCCGCTGACAAGGCAATATCCCGACCGAGGGATCCCGTTTTCTGAGAGTCAAACGATCTCCACGATGTCTCAACTTCGTGTAACGGAAAGACGTAACGATGTCAAAATGAGTGAATATAATTCTTTAATTTTGCTTCCATTTTGCACTTCGTTTGTTTTTCCATTCTATTCGAGGTTTGTTTTTTTTATGTTATAAGTGTACAGGACGGTCTGGACGCTCACCTGATGGTAAGTGATACGCTAGACCATGACAGAGGGCCTAAAGGACCAACAACTGACAGACAGTTATTATACTCCATCAACGCCGCTGCTCGTTTTTCATCTTCGTTTTTGTATAATGCAAGACTGGCCGCGTGTAGCGCAAGCAAAGAACACAACGAACGTATTATCCATCCGTTGCGCCGGTCGCCTAGACGAACAGATGTTAGGGTCTCTGTATTACCCGTAATTTCACTAAGCTACGTTGTCCTATCCGAAACAAAAAAGTTCAAACATCCTGTTTCACGGGATGCTATTCTGGCCACTGCGTGTGCCTACCTAGACAACTCAGAATCGAGTCTACCACCTAGTAAAATTTGTTTGAACATCTTATCGTGTCATGTTCTGTCTGCATGTGGTTACACCTCTGATTCATAAAGTAGGTTTCCTATGGTAGAAGCCAACAACTATTTTTTTTTTTTTTTTTTTTTTTTTTTTTTTTTCACCAAGGGTTGCGGGTTCGAGCCCCGTTTAGTACAAACATGTGTGTGGTTGTTAAAAGAAGCTGTTACTCGTACCAGAGTCGCTTTCCTCATCTAGCTCCCACAAGCGACCTTTCACAAGTCGCTGGTCCATCGGTCCAGGCTTCTTACGCTACGCTTGCCGAGCGGTCTCCACTCCAGAGCTCGTCTGCTTCAACGGACATCGGTTCTGCGACAAACATGACTGGCCCACTGCCACTTCAATTTTCTGATCCGGCGAGTTATATCGGTAGCTTTGGTTCTCTATCTGATTTATTCTTGAGATAAATCCCTAGCATAGCTCGCTCTATTGCCCGTTGAGTTATTCAAACCATCCGATTCGCCGAATTCACGCATTACCTTTAAATATCTCGCAGGCGTGCGCAGGTGTCCTGACGATGTTTTCCTTTCACTCGTAAGAGCGTTTCGGATTAACACGAACAAATTCGGAAATTCAAAACACATTGTACGTGTCGGATTGGACATGCACCTTCCAAGGAGGCAACAAGTTCCACACCAATGACCACCGACGCTCTAACACTCAATCATTTTCATCTTCATCAGCTTATTTAAAGTCCCATCGAGGGCACGAGCCTACGATAGGGTGTAAGCTTAGTCGCCCCCGAGGGCCAAGTGCGGATTGGACGACTCACACAACAAACCTTCGAAACTTCGAGTTGTGCTGAAGGTGTCCTCACGATGTTTTTCACTTCACGTAGAGCGTCGCATAATCGGTACATATTTTCGAATTTTCGAAAACGATTGTTACGTGTTCGGGATTTGAACTCTCGCCCTCCGGAAGGTAGGGCGCCCACCAATGAGCCACTGACGCTCTAAAGGCTCAAGTTATTTTACTGTATAATTAGTTATCATAATCATAATAAGTGTTAGTTATCAAACATCTTAACAAGCTGGTTAGACTTTAGTTTGTTGGAATGCTTTGTGTTCATTACAACTATGTTTATGTTTAACAGAGTCTTGTGTTACAATGAACGTGTGTTATAGTGTTGCTCAACTAAGAAATAACTTAGGGTTTAACTTTGTAATGTACCTGTCAGGTATTCTCAACTTATACGTGCTACTGAGGGAAGTTTCAGTTTCTTCGTGATATTGTAACCAGGGCCGGATTAGAGTAACAAATGCCGTAGCATTTGTTACTCTCAATCCCGTGGCGTTGGCGTGGCCTCTCAATCCGCGAGACCCGTAGGCCTCGCGGATTGAGAGGCACGGCTACGTGTAGAATAACTGTTTGATCTCACAAAATAAATTAAAAATGGAGCGTAAATTATCTTGCATGTCTTAAGCGTGGATATCTTTGGTTATTTACTTTACCTTTATCATAACCAGTGTTGCCACCTCAGTTTTAGAAAAAGAGCTTTTTGAGTAATTAAAAAGAGCTAGATTTGGCTAGATTGAGTATCAAAAGATTTTCTTTCTAAAAATGCTGTAATGGTCATGTCATGAAGACGTTTTTTTTAGTGTCTATAAAAACGTCTTCATGACCGATGAAATAGCAAAAAGTACTTGTTAGTACGCCGAATCTTCATAATTTGGTAGTATTTTCAAGACAGTGAAAAAGATGGATTGCTCTTTTCGGGCTAAATCGTTAAAAAAGGAGTTCACCTATGCTAAAAAGTGCTAGATCTAGCTATAAAAGGCATAAGGTGGCAACACTGATCGAAAGATGGCGCTGACAGTCGTTTACTTCACGATAGTATTGCGATTTCCAAAATCACCTAGTTAATTATGTATTGAATACTGTAGTGATAAATTTTGTGCACGCCGCTGGTCGCTCGCTACATATCATAATGACATAGTAGTGTGCTCGTACTTTTGATTTTGGACTCTTTTTATGACGCGTTTAGATCAAAATTGAAATGATTTGTTTAACGTTATAAATATAACAATAACTGTACGTTCATAAGGTTCCGATATTTTCTGGTTGACGTTTCCTCGTGATTGTGCACCTAGTTACTTTATCATTGATCTATTTCTATGTGGAGATTGGGCCGAAACCTTGGCCTTGACATGGCCTGTGCCCTACAGTGGGTCGTATAGACTAGGAAGAGCGTCGGTGGTGCAATGGTGTGGACTGTCGCCCTCCTACCGGGAGGACTGTGGTTCAAATTCCGCCACGTACCAATGTGTTTTCGAATTTTCGAAATTATATGTACGTTATCCGATGCTCTTACGGTGAAGGAAAACATCGTGAGGTAACCTTCACGCACGTCTGCGAAGAGATTCGAAGATTGTGCGTGAAGTCGTCCAATCCGCACTGGGCCCGCGTGGACGACTAAGGCCTAATCACCCTATACGGGTAGGCTCGTGCCCCTCGGTGGGAACGTATAATGAGCTAATGATGATCCCGCCTTTGCCTTGAACATGACAACCTTACAAATTAAGTAAGATTTAACTTGTTACGCAACACTTTGTATGTACCCACGAATGCATCTGTCTCATTTCAACATACTTACACTACTATACACCCATCCCGCTCTATTTCTCATTCAGGTAACCGGCGCACCTGCCAAAGTGGTTTGCATTACACTCGACGTCTGGATTTTTCGAATTCCACAACTCGCACGGGAATGCCAGCCACTCGAGTTTGGAATTCAATAGGGCTTGGAATACGGTATTTGGAGGAGGGAAAAATTGAGTTACCGTTTTGCTAGTTACGAGTGTATGGAAATGGATGCTTTTGTGAAATTAAATTCAAGAACAAATTTCAATTAAATATACAGGGTGGAGCAGAGAACATTGGAATTTCTTAAAAACAAGAACCGTTTCGTGATTCAAAGAACATCCCCCAAATATGAGGCTAATCAATTGATACAAAAATCAAATATTTTGAACCCTAAAATTATGTAAAACACTTTGATTGCTCATGCATGATACATATTACAAAAAAAAAAACATTTTTTTAGCGCGTAGCGTAGTACGCCCTCCGGGACTATTTGCGAAAGGTCGCTGGTGGAGGCTGGATGAGAAAAGGGGAGGACTGGGATATCTGGCGCAAAATTCATTAATTTTCTTAAGAGGCAGTCTTAGTTTTGTCTTAGCATAATTTTGTAATTGTTGTACTCACTTGTAACCCATACTCTAGGTTAGTATTTTTATAGGTAAGTATGTTATTTATATTAAATTCTGTTTTACTTAAATTTGCTAAACTGCTTCCATGTCAGCTGTGCTTGTCGTGGCAGTTTGTAATTAAGGCGTCACTACTTGTTTGTATCGCTTACGTATGTATATTGCCAATGTAATAAGTGTATGTCTTGTAAACTGACCTAAATAAATAAAATAAAAATAAGTGGGGAGACCTATGTCCAACAGTGGACTGCGTTGCGTTCAAACACGCTTACACTTGCAATTTAAAGTGTCTGTATTGAAACCTTTATGCAATATAGAATTTTCTATGACGCCTTTTGTGCAAGGAAATGTTTGATCTTGGGACCTTTTATAAACAAACAGAAAACCAGTGCTGCATTGGGTTATACAACTGCAGCGTATGCTGAGGTTCGTACCTGATTGGCCACTGGGTACTGTTTTATGTATATTTTGTATTATTTATTTGTGAATTTGTGGCCAATAAATGTTTTTCTTTTCTTTCTTTCTATAACACGTCTTTATTAACTTCACCTGTAACTTTTTACACCCGATCCTCGATTAGGATGATTTGCACACGCTCTGAGTTCTGTTGACAATACATGACAAGCTAAGAAACGTCATTACAAATCCAATATGGCTGCCTCCCCAAAATGGCGGGCTGGCTGTTTGAAATCCACCCCCATAATATGGGTATCAAATGAAAGGGTTTGCTGTCAGGAATACTAAAAAAATATTCACGTGATATAAAATCCAACATGGCGGACGTCCAAGGTGGCGGACAGGCTATTTGAAATGCGGGGTGCATTTCAAATGATATTGGTATCAAATGAAAGGGTTTGTTGACATTATATTAGTAAATGGTGAATTAAATAATAAGAAAACTAAAATGTATAAAATAAAATGATAGTTTAAAAAACTAAAAAACACGCTACAATGGTGAAAGAAGCTAAAAAGAAGAAATTAATATTGATTTCGAAATAAAAAAGCAAACAATAATGGTATTATTGTGAAAAAAGCGTGGGGCGCTACTTAAGAAATTATGAAGCATCCCACGGTTTTAGATCAATTGTTTAAGTTAAAAATTACGAATGTTACTGAAATAATGATACTGTTACGGCGTTGGCGCAGGCGGTTGCGTTCTCTTTTGCACCCGGTGCACACGGAAGATCAGTGTCGCGGTGCTTACTAAGTACCCGACATAAAGCTGAGTGGGCACCTTTCAGTGTCCTTACTGTAATTTAGACTAAGAACTTGTATGTATTTGGCACTGAATAAATGATTTTATTATTATTATTATTATTATTATTAAGTAAAATAGACTACGTAATTGTTCAAGTTGAAATATTACGTGGTTTAACCAGAAGTTTGAAACAAGAAAACATGGCGTTGTTCTAACATTTCACAAACATGGAAATGACAAGTTAAGATGCGAGTAAAAGTTTTATTTAGATGTTTGTTTTGAGAACAACTCAACAAAGCGCTTTTTGAATATACACGATAATAAACTTTAATGTGTTTAACATAAAGTTTAAATAAGAAATCTCTCCGTAACCCCAGTTCGTTTAAAGTTAAATAAATAAATATTCGCAGAACCTCGGTCCGTTGGAGCAGACGAGTTCTGGAGTGGAGTCTCGGCAAGCGTAGCGTAGGACGCCCTCCGGCCCGATGGACCGACGACTTGCGAAAGGTCGCTGGTGGAGGCTGGATGAGAAAAGCGGAGGACCGGGATATCTGGCGCAAAATGGGGGAGACCTATGTCCAGCAGTGGACTGCGATAGGTTGAATAGAAATAAATATTCACTCACATTTACACAGCGCCATATAGTCCCAAATTAAGCGTTTAGCCTGTAAGATGGGAACTAAACAATGGATAAACATACTTATATCCATGATAAACATACTTATATCCATTTTTGTTTGGAAATACATACATATTGCTACGAATTGATTGAATTGAATATAATATGTGACGTTAGTTCACCATAGAGTATGACATGCGAATTGTTAAATAGCAAAGAGTCTAGTATGTTCTTGATATTTCGCGGACTATGTAGAATGACGTCTACGCTTCGAGCTTAGCGGGCGGACAGGTATATAAGGCGGACCGATGGGTGCGCCGGCAGTCTTGTGTTCTACTCAAGAGCGAACGAAATGCGATGTACCTGCGACTACAACGAAGACGCGAGTGATAAAGCGATATAGAAGGGATCGTCGAGTGAGAAGAGTTAACGAGTGATTATAACGTGTGTGTGCGGACATTATACGGACTCATTAAGTGTTGCGTTATAGTGTGCAGTGTTAATTACGGATTATAGTGCGTGCGTTAATTGACTTATTAGTGAGAGTGTAAGTGTAATTAGTGTTGTGTGTAATTTATAGTAGTTAATTAATAAAGTGTGTTACCGTGTTATTCTTCGTGTTTGGCAATAATTTATTCTGAACCCCCCGCTGCTAACAATATTATATATAGAAAACACCCAGAGCAATACAAACAGACATGTTCATGTACACAAATGTTTGTACTGCTCGGAACCATTGGTGTAGCAGCCGACGTCTCTACCATTACACCAAATGAGACGTACTCGTAGGTTTATCTGTGCCTATTCCGAGGATCATGGGTTCAAAGTTAGTCATTTTAAGCGATTTTCTTTACTTTGGTTAGGTCATTGCAGGTTGAATTACCTAATTGTATGAGAAAAAGGATCTGTGCTACGGAGAGCACGTTAAGCCATTGGACGGTAGTCCCCAATCTCCACATACCTATCAATTTAGATTTATACAATTCTTAACTGCTTAATAATACTTTTGTAGATTACTATATTTTTAACTTAATATGATAAAAATTGTGAATATAATTTGCTTTGTATAATTATTTTTATTACTCATGATTCTGTACTAAACACAAATTTTTTGAAAAGGGTGACTGCTGAGTTTCTTGCTGGTTTCTTCTCAGTGGAAAACTACCTCCCGAACCAGTGGTAGCTTCATTTGACATTCATAGATGTTCTGTTAGGACCTAAACTGAATAAACACTTTTCATTTTCAATCAATCATTTATCGTTAATCCACGATGGTTATATGTTGACAATTTTATTCATATAGGTACATTATGCCTGTCGGGCACAGCAACTTAGAAGAGAGGAAGGCATTGTACACTATTACGACACTATGTAACACTTCTACAAGTGTAACTTTATGTCATTGTCAGCTATGATATCATCATCAGATCATTGAACGTCCCCACCGAGGGGCACGAGCCAACCATCAATGATGCAAAAGTATGGATTCGTGATATGCTCACAAAACAATCGAAAAAAGTGTTCCGAATGCAGCGACAGCACACATACACGTATTTCGAATTTCGAACATATTTATCTAAACAAAAGAGTACAAACTGTACTCTCTATGGCGGTTCGTTTTTGAGACACCGGTGGCGTATCTACCTTTATATATACAGAATATCATTGTACGGGTGTAGTTACGATTTTCCGAATCTGTTATTGTTGACAAGTGTCAATTTCGTCTGAACTAGCTGTCAAATGATAAACGCGATATGGAATGACCAAAAAGTTGTATTTCGGTCCAAGTGTAGTTACGTTATAGCTGTCAAAATTAAGCGAGATCGGTCTGCGGGATGTTTCTTTATATTACAGGTTTGTTTTAACAAAATAAAGTATTATTATTATTTAATCCGCTATTTAGTACCCATAGTACGAGCCTCTCGCTTAAATTAAGCCTAGATGGCGCTTTGTAAATGTGTCTGAATTGAAACATTTAGGAACTAACTGAAATTAATCATTTAAGTAGTAAAGTACCCAATTTAGAAATATTTGATTTCATATCTACTTAATTTGATGTGTTGCCTATTACTGACAATGATGTAAAAAGTATGGATTCGTGATTTGCTCACAAAACAATTTAAAAAAGTGTTCCGAATGCAGTGACAGCACACATACACATATGTCGAATTTCGAACACATTTACCTAAACAAACGAGTACAAGCTGTACTCTCTTCGGCGGTTCGATTTGAGGCACGGATGGCGTATCTAACTTTACATATACATAATATCATTGATTACTAAATACATGTAATATTAGCAGGATATACAAGTGATTGTATGCTTTGAACAAAGTATATTTTCGTTGTATTACTTTGTTTACCTAAAACCGTTATACTTCAACTACTGAACCAGTCAAGCAGTTAATAGACGATGCTATTTTTACAGCGCACAGTAGCTTAATTTAAACCCTATAAATCGTTAAAGTTCGACTCAATTTGTCTTCCGCTTAATTAAGCAAACTCATTGCATAAAACCTCCGTTTGGCAGGAGTCCATGAGTTTTATAAAGTGTGGATAACATTGGGATATTTTATGGTGAACGATCTGCGAGAGTCGATAGCGTCGGTGGCTCAATGGTGTGGACAGTTGCCCTTCTACCGGGAAGGCCGAGATTCGAATCCCGCCACGTACCAGTGTGTTTTCGCGTTTTCGAAATTATATGTACGTTATCCGACGCTCTTACGGTGAAGGAAAACAGCGTGAGGAAACCTGCGCACGCCTGCGAAGAGATTCAAAGGTCGGCCAATTCGGACTGGACCCGCGTGGACGACTAGATAGAGCACCCTATACGGGTAGGCTCGAGCCCCTCGGTGGGGACGTTTAATGAGCAGATGATGATGATGATCTGCGAGAGTTGAGTCGGAAATGACAAGGTTCATTCATCATCATCAGCAGGCATGCCCAGGTACAGGCATCATAGCACAGCTTTGGCGAGATTGGGTCGTAACCCACCAGAGTGGTTCGGTATAAACCTAATATTGTAGCATTGAAGTGGCCTACGAAACAAGAATTCATATAATCTATTCAGACAATCAGTGGTGATATCACCACTGAACATGGAGCACAAGCTGTCATGTCCCTTGTGTCCAACTGCGTGCTCTATGCAGAACTTGAAAGTAGTAATAAAGTCGCATAGCGCTATATTTGTGGCCTGGTTTTGAGAAATGGATATCTTAACTGTTGACTCGAAGATGATGATGTGATCCAGGCAAAACGATTACTTCCTTACTTTTAAGGAGGTTTAATTTAAAAAAATATTTTATTGCTTTAAAAACATTTTTTATGAAACGTACAACTCCCTATTTTGGCACACCATATGAATTTCTACCCTCAATTTTAAAATTCCCGAATTTATCCCTCACTTCACAAAAGCACTGTCACCCTACCCGCATGTTCCAGACCAGCCCCTTAATTTGCTAATTTGGGGGGATAAAAGAGATAAATGCCTGGATCTGACGGCGGTGAGATCTGTAGTGTCATTGAGCGGATTGGTTTTCAGTATGCCGTGTGACATAGGGGCAGATTAATTAGTCAATATTTTTATTTAAATAAAGCCATCATTCAAATATTCAACAGATTCAACACAGTACAAAATAAAATAATAAAAATATTAAATCACTATGACTTTTTGACTCCAACCAGAAAGATTTATAAAGATACAAAATTATTAAATTTAAAACAACTTTACAGTTACAACACATGTATACTCATATTATCAATTACTAGCTTTTGCCCGCGGCTTCGCTCGCATTAAAGTCAGGATAACACTTGCATTTATCACTATACATACGATTTCCCCCCTCCAACTTTGAAGGTTTCGGGGTCAATTTCAGAATTTTTTTTAGCAAAAATATGTTATAGTGAGCTAACCTCAAAAGATAGACATATGCTGTCGCGGACTTTTTTGTAGACCATTAAAAGCAGAACAATACTCTTATACATGACTCTTGTAACTTTAACCGTTACGCAGTGTACGCAGCGGAAGCTCCAAGTATGAAAAATACCCGATTTTGAAACATTCTTCATTGCTGCTCCGCTTCTATTACTCGTAGCGTGATGATATATAGCCTATAGCCTTCCTCGATAAATAAGCTATCTAACACTGGAAGAATTTTTCAAATCGAACCAGTAGTTCCTGAGATTAGCGCGTTCAAACAAACAAACAAACAAACTCTTTAGCTTTATATATTAGTATAGAATGAACAAAATGATACAATCACAAATAACATTCCCTATGAAAGCACCACTAAATACTCAAAACGACGCGACAATCATCCACCTTGAACTTCCTAAGATAAGAACACATTACAGCCTCATACCATGACAGACAGAGATACTTTCACATTTATAATATTAGTATGGATATCCCAAATGATATAAAGAAGGCAATCTCCCTAAGTGTTTTTAAACAAAAGTTGCACGATCACATCGCTAATGACGACTCGTTCTTCACGTAAATTCACAAGCGTTTAAACGCCTTTTACTTGGACCACAGCCATATTAATATTATTGCAACGCGTTCGCTTTTTTCGCACTCAACCATACGCCGTATGTTGTGGCGATTTGACTATAGTGTCCGTTTGATTTTCGAACTACCTTCAAAGTGTTTTTGTTATGACTGCCTTGTGAATATTGTGAATGTTAACTTTGTATTATATTTATAACTAAGTTGTATCGGAAACATTTTATTAAGTAGATGTAAGTTTTTCATGTAAGTGGCCAAGTGTCTTAATGAAAAAAAAGAAGAAAAAGAAACGGCCTTTCCTTTTCATAGAAAATATGTGGAGATATAGAATACTCGACTTATACAGCGAAACAACTTGGTAAATTAAAATAGTATATTAAAAGAAGAAAACACGTTAGCCATATACAAATAGTAAAGAGAAGAGAAAACATAAAACAATCAATTAATATAATATTCTTTTTACATATGACGTCCTTGTCATAAATGAAGTTGCATATTTAACAGGATATTAACCTTATTTATATCGATCCCAACCAGATGGACGGATGACCTGGTTAAGGTGGCGGGTAGTAGATGGATGTCAACTGCTAAGGATTGGTCCGCGTGGAAATCATTAGAAGCCTTTGTGTAGCAGTGGATATATAAGCTGTGATGATGACGATAATGGTAAGTAATACCGTGACCATGATTTAGAATCATCATCATCATCAGCCCATTAAACGTCCGCACCGAGGGGCACGAGCCTACCCGTAACGGGTGTATAGGCCTTAAATGTCTAAGTGAGCCCAGAGCGGTGCGGCCGACTTCGCGCTTTACCTTTGAAACTCTTCGCAGGTTTTCTCACGATGTTTTTCTTCACTGAACGGGCGTCGGATGATGAGCATATAATATCGAAAATTCAAAAACACATTGGAACGTCGCGGGATCTGTACCTGCACACAACGGAAGGCAACAGTCCAAACCATTGAGCCATTGACGCTCCATATAGGATATCAAATACTAATAAAAGTATGACGAAAATATAGAAAACTTAAGATATTCAACCTACCAGCAACAAGTTACCAGTTAATCTCAACAGAGGGCACTTAGACGTTCAAAGCAAAACAAAAGGGAGAACACGTGGTCGATACAGGCCCTACAGTCGAGGACGCCTTAAAGGGTTACTTTACGTCAGACCTCTTTAAGCTCTAACGTCGAAGTACCTTTTGTATAGGGCCACCATTCTTTAAGCGATTTTAGTCATTTTGTAGTAAATTAATATACAAAGTCCTTAGATAAACAATGAACTAACAAGATGCACAACCATGAAGAAATATCAACCGAAAAAATGTCCGAGCCGCTTGACACATACGTTGACATAATGTTATATTTATGACATAAAATTAATCATTAATCATATTGTCCTTAAGGCGTCATCAAAAGGGTCCAAAATCAAAAGCACGAGCAAACTAATATGTCACTATGACATGTAGCGACGTGATATTGAATGAAAATTATGACCAACTGACGCGATTGGCAGAATTTTGTCACAGACACTTTTTGAGTGAGAGTATGCATATAGTTAATGTATTGTTTATATAAGACAAAATCTGCATAAGTAAGGTATATAAGTTTGAAAATAAGAAAGGCTCAACAAGTTAAAGCGGCAGTGAGCTGGTGGTATGTCCCAGAACCTAAGACACGTGGAGCAGACGAGTTCTGAAGTGGAGAGCGTCTTGGGAAGCGTAGCGTAGGACGCCCGGACCAATGGATTGACAATTTGCGGAATGTTGCTAGCGGAGGCTGAATGACACAAGCGGAATACTTGAAAATCTGGCGCAAAATCTATATCCAGCATGTAAGAGTTAACAAGACTAAATTAAACACATTAATTTTTGCTTCGTGAAATATGTTGCTATATTTTCCGCAAGCATGGTCACCCTGTCTGTTACGACAAATAAAGAGAACTCGATATTTCCTGCCTCTTTTGTAATACACTGTTCTCTTTATCCGTAAATATCCAGTAAGGGTTTTCCATATTGTATTGTGCGTTTCGTTATAAGACTGCTAAAGATAGACATGCGGCTAAAACTGACGAATTATTTGTCGTTTCAAGTACTGATTATATGAAGCTAGACTTATTTTTATTTATTATATAAGTATCACTATTTATTAGTATTACCGTGGTCTGACCTATTCCGAGAAAACTCTCATCACCGCGATTCAGCCTCACGGGATGTTCTAGAAGGTACAGTGCCATCTAGCTACATCAGCAATAATAGAGATGCTTGGGCCCTGCAGTGGGGCAATTGAGGCAAGTAGAATATAGGAAAAGCATTATAATGGTCTGTTGACCTGGTGGCGGGTAGCGGATAGATGTCAACTGCAAGGGATCGGTCCGCGTGGAAATCATTAGGGGAGGCCGTCGTTCAGCAGTGGACATTTTCAGGTGTAATGATGGTGATAACCACAGACATCCGAATATACAGTTAGACTGGACAAGCCGTCAAGTTTATAGGCAGTCCCAGTGTCGCAATTTCTTTTCGTTTTTACCTGTGAAAGTTATTATATTTACTGATTCATTGCGATGATGGCATGTTACAATTGCACAGGATGGCATTTTGGAAAAATACGGTTATTCTTCTAATATTCGTGCGTCTTGACTCGTCTCACAGAGCGTAAACTGGCAGCCAGTGTATGCTCGTTGAGCTTACATTTGTCGCACTTTAAACGCGGCTTGTCCCATCTCCTGTATTGGGAGATCTGTGGTGATAACAAATAAGAGTATAATGCTTAGAGAAATTGCTGTAAAGGCAGTCGTCCACAAAGCAGATTAACTTCGTTCTACAGCAAATAAATCGGCTTATACATACGTCCAATAGAGCGTCGGTGGCTCAGTGGTGTGGACTGTCGCCTTCCTACCGGGTGGGCTGAGGTTCAAATCCCGACACGTACCAATGTATTTTCGAATTTTCGGAAATATATGTACGTTATCCGACGCTCTTACGGTGAAGGAAAACATCGTGAGGTAACCTTCACGCACGTCTGCGAAGAGATTCAAAGATTGTGCGTGAAGTCGTCCAATCCGCACTGGGCCCGCGTGGACGACTAAGGCCTAATCACCCTATACGGGTAGGCTCGAGCCCCTCGGTGAGGACATTTAATGAGCTGATGATGATTTCATATTATTACAAATCTGGGTTAGTAACGATGTGCTAACTCTCAGTCCGAAAACTCATATATGTTATGAATAAAATTTTATTTGTCTTCAAAGTTAGGGCAAGTCCATTTTAAAGTACATTAATTGACAGAAAATTTGAAACCAAAGGATAATACAGTTTATAGCAACATTTGCTATGAAACCATTTTAATAAACACAATATTTAATATAGTTGTAGTACAAAATTCAAACATATGCATACTGTCTACTAAGGCGTGACGTCATAATTAAGTAGCCATTTGTATGAAGCGTTTTTAAGTAAGTCCATAAATGTGTATTTAGAATTGGGAAACCTCAGTGAGTTTTAATATTAAAGGACTCTTTACTTGATCATTGTTTCTATTTTATTGATTTGACGACCCATTTGTTGTAAGGGTTGAGAGTTTGAGACGTCGACTACAGCACCAAGGGTTCCGGGTTCGATCCCCGGGCAGTACAAACATTTGTGTGCAAGGACATGTCTGTATTTGTCTGGGTGTTTTCTATGTATAATATGTATGTGTTTACAAATAAAAATGCATATAAGTGTGTTTAACAGATGTTAAATACCCGTTATACAAGTTTCACGCCTAAATTGGGGCAAGATTGGGCTCTGTGAATGTCGGTGGATATGTTTTATTAGATTATTATGTGGTCTATTGATACCACAGCAAAAAAAAAATGTTATCATCCCTATTATCGAGATATCGACTATGGTCAGGCTGTGCAATACGTATATCGACATATCAAGTTTTATCACCCGCAATGGACCGCCATAAAAGCCAGTGGTAATACCGCAATTCGTATGCAAAGTTACTTGAACATTTCCTATCATTTTTATAGACCGCTTCGAGTCGTAAACCTACTAAGTATTATATAGAGTCATTCGGGAACATTTGTGAGAACCGAAGAGTTGAAGTACGTTTATGACTGCAAATGGTTTCTTTATCGGAAACGGAATTTTATTAGATCGGACCTTTCTACACCTTAGGCCTAAATTATTGTTCGTGGAACCTTTAAATTACTCCATAGTTCACCAACATACTATTAAATTTTGCAAGAGTTTTGCCTATTCAATGTTACAAAGTGTCCAGAACGGTCAGGATGCTCACCTGATGGTAAGCGAGTTTCTTGCCGGCTCTTTTCGAAGATCCTACTTATTCCGAACCGGTGGTAGAGTCACAAAAAATATGATAATAATAACAATTGACGATTCAAAAGTATCTGTAACAGATTTATTTGAAGTTTTTTTTTCTTTCTTCTTTAGACGGTTATTATTCTCCATCAATGCCGCACTGCACCCGCCATCCAAGACAACCGATGTTAAGTCTCTAATACCCGGTAATTTTATTAGCTACACAAAGGTTCAAAACACTCCTCTTTCACGGGACGATATCTGGCACTGCGGTGGTACATACCTAGACGACTCAGTACCGAGTCTACCACATTATCATCATCATCATCAGCCCATAAACGTCCCCACCGAGGAGCACGAGCCTACCCGTATAGGGTGATTAGGCCTTAGTCGTCCACGCGGGCCCAGTGCGGGTTGGACGACTTCAGACACAACCTTTGAATCTCTTCGCAGGCGTACATGAAGGTTTCCTCACGATGTTTTCCTTCACCGTAAGAGCGTTGGATAACGTACGTATATTTTTCGAAAATTCGCAAATACATTGGTACGTGGCGGGATTTGAACCTCAGCCCTTCCGGTTGGACGTCAACCCCATTGAGCCACCGACGCTCTATTATTTATATTCATTTATTTCATGCATAATACGGTTTACAACATAGGTATTAAGTTTACATATAAACCCTGCAAGGGCACAGCAATACAGTTAAATACATTGTTCTCAAAAGCTAATACTTATGAAATTATCACATAGGTAGATATTAAAATAAACAAATGAAAATTAAAACATTAAATATAATCAAAAATCAACCTACCTAAGTCTACCGCGTAGTAGGCCTAAATCTTAATTCCCTCTGGTGATAGTGCAAGTTTACTCAGCCAAGCACCAAAAACAGCATACTGCCAAAAATAGCACTGCCTCCTCATAAACGTGCAAGAGATAGTGTCTATGAAGTACTTGTTCAAAATCGTCACGTAGCGACTTACGCAAGACTAATCTGATATTCGTTCCTTATCTTTGTAACATTTTCTATTCTGCCGTCCTGCAACTAAGACGACGTTAAGTTAACCTCAAATACCAAAAGTGATTTCGAAGAAAAACGCAAATTACGTGAGTAAGGCAAAATTGAATTTCAATGATATTCTGTATATAAAAAGGTAGATATGCCATCCGCGCCTCAAAAACGAACCGCCGAAGAGAATACAGTTTGTATTCTTGTTTAGGTAAATGTACGCTCATTCGAAATGTGCTGTCACAGCATTCGGAACACTTTTTTCGATTGTTTTGTGAGCATATCACGAATCTATACTTTTTACGTTATTGTTGAATTTAATATTTTCGTGCATCATTTACGATTTATCTTGCATAGAAATATACTTAATAATATATAAAATCAATTACTTTGACGCAGTTTTAGATAAGAAGTGTGGTAAAGAATTGTTTAATTATTTGTAACTTAATGGTGATCTTTGTGGCGCTTCTGAGTGGAGACCGCGTCTAGGCAAGCGTAGCGTAGGACGCCCTCCAGCCCAGGTGGAGGCTGGATGACAAAAGCGGAGGACCGGAATATCCGGCGCAAAATGGGGGACGCCTATGTCCAGCAGTGGACTGCGATAGGTTGAATAGAATAGATAATGGTGATCTGTATTTAAATATTTCTAAAACTAAAAGTTTCTGGATTGTTTTTGTTCACTGCGGTTTTGGACAATTGCACAACAAGGTATGCTCTTTTCATGAAGTAAAAAGTATAGATTCGTGATATGCTCACAAACAAGAAAAAATTGCCAATGTGAGTCGGTATCGCCCGTGGAGGGTTCGGAGCAGCAAGTAACATAAAATAATGTAATTCTCAATGTATGGGGAACCCCAATGTATGCGGAATGTATTGATATTAAAGAAACCTCAAAATATATTATTATAATTTTTTAGTTCTTGTCAAAACCTATACGGTCATAGAATACATATACTCACAAAGTTTGAATAGTGTAGTGCTTATAGTTCGGAGAAAAAAGGGTTGTATTATTCGGACGGACGGACAGACAGACAGACAGACTTGACGAATCTATAAGGGTTCCGTTTTTTGCCATTGGCTACGAACCCTAAAAAGTGTTCGAATGCAGCGACAGCACACTACACATATTTTGAATGAGCGTTCATCTACCTAAACAAAGAGCCTACAACTATATTCTCTTTGGCGGTTCATTTTCGAGGCACGGATGGCGTGTCTACCTTTCTTTATACTAAATATCATTGGTTCTTTTTTTCTAACATAATCTATGGCTCTGTGACAGATGCGCGCAAAATGTTTTAAAATTTTGGTTTCCATACACTAACTGGCCGAATTTCGACAACTTTTGATGTTAGTGAGACTCCGACTTTCAGATTTTTTACATCCATGAC
Source organism: Leucinodes orbonalis (assembly GCA_019425675.1). NCBI lineage: Eukaryota > Metazoa > Arthropoda > Insecta > Lepidoptera > Crambidae > Leucinodes > Leucinodes orbonalis. Next base: position 301,288 of record PQWD01004307.1, read on the forward strand.
TAAATTAAACATCTGTTATTGAATACAAGACTAGATATAAATCAAATTACTTCGACCTCCTTTTGGCAATGACAGCTCGAGAAAATGCGAGAGCCGTCCCTTCCTTAACCCTTATGCGATTACGGGGTCTCAAGACCCGTGAATTAGTAGCGATTTTTATTTGATTAGGTCAAGGACTTTCGGGTATGCCTTTTTCATCTGAAGACATTTACGCGTTATTAGATTTCTAAGAATCCGGAGATTAACGTCCAAATTAATAATTTTATATAATAACAAGTATACACATTCACTTGTGTCAATTTAAGTAAAAGGCGCGTATAAATACTGAAACATACAATATTTTTAAATAAACACGTCCCACGAGGGGCACGAGCCTACTCGTAAAGGTGTATAAGCCATAGTCGTCTACGCAGGCCCAGTGGGGATTGGCCGACTTCACGCACAACCAACATAGGGAAACCTTATATGTTGCCCAAAATAATACCTATGATTTATATCTAATAATGACTTGCCTAGTCACTAAGCTGTCATCATCATCATCATTACAGCCCAATATGTCCACTGCTGAACGAAGGCCTCCCCTAATGATTTCCACGCGGGCCGATCCCTAGCAGTTGACATCCATGCCACCCGCCACCTTGACCAGGTCATCCGTCCATCTTGTTGGGGAGTTGCTAAGATTCACTTCTGCTAAGTTTCACTGAAGGTAAAAAACCTTTTTTTTAAAGGTTTTGAAGGTAAAAAAGCTTTTTTTTTAAATGCGCTTAAAAGAACAAAAAACTTTTACACAAAAAAAAAACTGTCAACTCAAAACGTCATTTGTAAACAGTATATCATTGTTCAAATTTAATGATATTCTGTATATATAAAAGTAGATATGCCATCCGTGCCTCAAAAACGAACCGCCGAGAGAGTACAGTTTGTACTCGTTTGTGTAGGTAAATGTGTTCAAAATTCGGAATATGTGTATGTGTGCTGTCGCTGTATTCGGAACACTTTTTTCGATTGTTTTGTGAGCATATCACGAATCCATACCTTTTTACATTAAAATTAACAAATTAAACATATTTGACATAATGTATGCTATGTTGTATAAGCTTGTCGCGAGATTTAAATACTCGTATTTACTTTCTTTGTTTTAGAATTTTATCAGGTAGCAAAGCTTACGCCTGGTCCCCTACCGCTATTAGCATATTTACTGTTATTCAAGTTTGTTGCCCATGACAGCTCTGTTTGCTGGTGACTTACCTGTGAACAAAGATACATTTAATTAGTTCATTTTTGTATGACCATAATATGGAATGGGAGTACGATAAGTCGTGTAAAATGTTTACAAGTCGAAAGCATATGACTTCATCATCAGCTTACAGCATCTTACTTATTTTATAACTAAAACAATATTTATTCAAATTTCAATCATTAGTTTAAACCATACTAAAGCTCATGAAACGTCCCCACCGAGGGGCACGAGCCTACCCGTGGCGGGTGTATAGGCCTTAGTCGTCCACGCGGGCCCAGTGTGGATAAACCAACTACAAACACACTCTTGAATCTTTTCTCACGATGTTTTCCTTCGCCGTAAGAGCGTGATATACGTACATATATTTCGAAAATACACTGGTACGTGGCGGGATTTAAACCCGCACTTCAGTTGGAAGGCAACAGTCCAATGAGCCACCGATGCTCTAAAGCAATATTATGAAAACAAATATTAAGAGTATGATAACTGATATTTAGGCCCGTAATCTAGAATGAGACTCAAGCGTTGATCTTCACTTAAGTAGAGTGAGAAAGAGATAGCGCTCTATACGATAAATAGCACCATCCTTTTCTTACTCAATTTAAGTTAGGATCAACGTTGAGTCTCGTTCCAGAATACGGGCCTATGACTTTCAATTATTACAGTGTTTTCATAATAATCATCATTATATCAATTCAAGAGGTATGAGAAATATTTTCGAACCTCTTTGAAAAGTTATGTGAGAAAATGCGCCCACTAGCCGGCCCTAATTTACTGAAGCATGGTATATATCATGGTATTAAGTGTGAGAGATTTATTAAACATTTTACGGTATTTATATATTTTGTTACGAAGGTTTTTTTGATTTACAGCTTTAAAAAAAAAGAATATTTTTTCAAATAGTAACCTTCTTGCCAATTCAAAACCATCACAAGTAAGTCATCATACTGCTTACACTATTATATTTAAATACTGTATTTACGAGTACAATCCAAACAATTCACAGCCTACAGAAAAGTACAAACAAACACACAGATTGATTTATCGCTAGGCTTGTCACAACTGCATCTCATGTATACCAATAAAAATACTTTTGAGTATAACATTAAGAAATGTAGGATTCACGTATTCTTTTCTTGACAGAAGCCATACTTGTCAAAAATAAATCAAAGTAATATTTTGTACAATTAAATGTTCTACAGCTACTCCTAAGAATTATCTTCCCCCTTTTTATCATCTATAGACTGTCATTTGACCGCCATCTCACCTGATGGTAAGTGAGGATGGATCATGCCTGCCTAGAAACAGCCTATTCACTCTTGCCTTGAAGACGGCCAGGTTGTAACGTTCGGGGAACACACAAGGAGGCAATGAGTTCCATTATTGGTGCGCATTAGAAAGGACGCACCATAAAACGCGTAAGCACTGTATCACATATCCCTTAGCTCCTAATCTTCAGCCAGGATACCGGTTCATTCGCCTTAAGCACCCAGATAAAGGTCTCCTTACATCGCTTATCTAGTTTTAACCTAAATAAGGTAAACGTTTTCTGATCGAGCGACGCCGATTCTTGCAGATTTATGGAAGTTTGAGACGCCGGGGTGTAGATAGGGTTGCCTTTTGTTGGAGTTTTGTGGAAATTTCTAGATTGTCATAACCCATTTCGGGTCGAATGGCTGGATTAGTAAAGAAATGCTTCCTACCCGTGCTAACATTTTGCAGCTGAGATATGGACACAGACTGCGGGATTAGTTCACAAGCTTAAAGTCATAGGAGCAATGGAGCGAGCTAGCTCGCTTCTTTCATTATTAAATTCAGATATTATTTTCAAGGCAGAGCTGAAGATACCTAAAGGTCGCCGGATCAGCAAGTCCCTATACCCTCAAATCAGAACCTTTACCTTTATAAGCTTATAACTTTAATAAATGGTATTAAAATTGTTTCGATTGATAACCAAGTCCGTAAACAAATGTAATAAATGTTAAGTTTATATATATACATACATATATATAATTATGAATATTCATATATTGAATTATTTTAGTTGTATGTTAGGTCGGTATGCGTTTGTTAATTTCCGTAAAACTTCTTTTACTATTATTGTTCAAAGATAACCAAATCACTAACATAAATCGTTATAAAGTTTATAAAGGTTCTAACGGTATTAAACGGTAACATTAAGTTTCAAAGTGGTCTCCAAAAGAAGCATTCACTACGTGGTAGACTCGGTACTGTACTCTGTGTGTGGTACTGAGTCGTCTAGGTAGGTACCACCCACAGTGCCAGATGTCGTCTCATGAAACAGGAGTGTTATGCACTTTTGTGTTTCGGGATGAGGGCACTGTAGCTAGTGAAATTACCGGGCATAAGATACCTAACATCTGTTGTCTCGGGTGACGGGCGCAGTGCGGCATTGATGGAGGATAATAATTGTCTTTCAGTTGTTGGTCTCCATCAAGACCGCTCTGAGTAAGTGTCTTGTCCCTCCTGTACACTTGGTATCATAAAAAAACATAATATTTAATGCTAGAATATCGTTCTTTCAATAAAGAGATCTACGGAAAATCAGCGTCTAGGTATCTACGGATTCCTGAACTTTATGCTGAGTAGGTGCCTATTCCGACGCTATTACGGTGAAGGAAACCATCGTGAGGATTCAAAGTGTGTGCGTGAAATCGTCCAACCCGCACTGGGCCCGCGTGGACGACTAAGGCCTAATCACCCTATACGAGTAGGCTCGTGCCGTTCGGTGGGGACATTTAATGAGCTGATGATGATGATAATGATAAGAGGTACAGAAAAACAGATGTAAATAAGCAAAACTTATTTGAAGGACCCAATACAATGTCTCTTCAGAGCGTTTCGCATCAAAACATGTAATCAATTGAATATTTCCAGAATATAAGCAACATCCGGGAATCCAAAAACGTTTTACTGAAAAGGTACCATTGAAATGGGATCGACAAACGAATATTACTCGTAATATAACTACGTGATTGTGTAACAAGGAAAAAAGTACAAAATGGCCGTTACATTGAAAACATTTTGTCGACGTAATTTTCATTTCAGTCGACAGCGTAGCGGTGTTGCTTCAACGGTGAAGGGCTCAATGGTGACGACGGTTGCCTTACGATCTGGAGGGCTCAGGTTCAAATCTCGTTACGTACTAATGTGTTTATGAATTTCCGTAATTATATGTTCAACGCCCTTACGGTGAAAGAAAACATCGTGAGGAAACCTGCGCACGCCTGCGAAGAGATTCAAAGGTTGTTCGTAAAGTCGTTCAATCCGCACTGGGCCCGCGTGGACGACTAAGGTTTGTACACGTAAAGAGCGTATTCTCTGTTGAAAGGCCGGTAACGCATTTCAGCGCCCTCTGGTATTGCAAATGTACATGGACGGCGGTGTCATTTACCATCAGAAGAACCGCTTGCTCGTTTGCCTGCTAAAGCATAAAAAAAACACCCGCCACGGATAGGCTCGTGGAAGGCAACAGTCCACACTAATGAGCCACCGACGCTCTATACTGATATTTATAAAGGATTAAAAAACTGAAAATTGCATCTCTTTTGTTGAAATTGTATCTTCGAATTCAATTGCTTCCAACAAATTGTGAGAACAAAATGCAGTCGACAAATATATTTTTACTGGGAAGGTCTTAACGTCATTATTATCCCTATACTGTCGAGCTTATTTATAAAGGCGGACTATGTTCTCCAAGGCGTTATTCGAAGAAATTTCTAGAAAATATTTATTATTATGGAAGAAAGAAAGAAAGAAAAAAAATTTTATTTAAATAAATCTGTTACAGATACTTTTGAATCGTCAATTGTTATTATAATCATATTTTTTGTGACTCTACCACCGGTTCGGAATAAGTAGGATATATACTAACTGTACCCAATGATGTCAAAAAGTATAGATTCGTGATACGCTCACAAAACAATCGAATAAAGTGTTCCGAATGCAGCGACAGCACACATACACATATTTCGAATGAGCTTACATTTACCTAAACAAAAGAGAAGAATATACGACTGTACCCCGTGGTGTTACAAGCGGTATAAGATATTGTGCCGCAGCTACTTCCCGTGGATCGAACCCGGAACTCTTGGTGTAGTAGCTGAAATCTCAACCATTAGACCAAATGGGTTGTCAACGTCTAAATACGTCTCCAACTGAAATGGGTCTCCAACGTCTCAAAATGAATGAAATCCCAAAAGGAAATTGATTTTGCTTTCTATCAAAAAATAAGGGCATGAAACGAAATATGTCAAGGTTGCTCCAACAGGATATTGTGGTCAAACGGGACGAGTCCGAATATCCGGATGTGTCTTAAACATATTGCTAACGAAACTAGGCGGAAGACTCGGTACTGAGTCGTCTAGGTAGGTACCACCGCAGTGCCAGATATCGTCCCGGGAAACAGGAGTGTTCTGCACTTTTGTGTTTCGGGATGAGGGCACTGTAGCTAGTGAAATTACCGGGTATAGAAAACTTAACATTTGTCTCGGGTGATGGGCGCAATGCGGTATTGATGGAGAATAATAACTGTGTACCAGTTGTTGGTCTCCTTCAATGCCACTCTGTCATGAGCAGGCGTATCACTTATCATCAGGGGAGTGTTTTGACCGTCCATTACACTTCGCAACATAAAAAACAATATGCTGATACATGACTTTGCGAAACTTTTACCGTTTACGCAGCGTACGCAGCGAAAGCTCCAAGGATGAAAACTTCCCCCGGTTTAAAAAAAATCTTTGTTGCTGCTCCGCTTCTATTGCTCTTAGCATAATGGTATATAGCCTATAGCCTTCCTCGATAAATAAGCTATCTAACACTGAAAGAATTTTTCAAATAAAACCAGTAGTTCCTGAGATTAGCGCGTTCAAACAAAAAAACTCTCCAGCTTTATAAATTCGAATATTATAAAGTTTGTTATTTTGACGCGCTTATATCAAGAACTACTGGTTTATCTTATACTAAAATCTTTTAGTATTTGTCGAGGAAGACTATTGGCTATATCATCACACTATAAACAATTGGAGCGGAACAGAAAGGAAAAACTTTTCAAACTCGGGTAATTTTTTCCTACTTAGATAATTAATTTTCATGTAAGCACCGCACCGCATAGCGCCTTTGATGTAGCTTTTAAATTAATATGCTAAATATTTTACATCAAAAGAAATAAGATTATGGTATATTCCTTATAGAAATAAATTTTGCTGTAGGCGTTGGCAAGGTTAATTACGAAGAAAAACCTTTGTTTACAAATTAAGAAATTACACCTGCAAAGTTGGAGGAAAAATTAATCGTGTTGTAATTACTTTTATTGGAATACCAATTTGCCAAAATTGGGTTACTTTGATGGCGACAGAAAAAACAATATGGTTATATAAAAATCTAGCTGCGTATTTACTTTTTTGATGTCATAACGACGACCCATTTGGTGTAGCGGTTGAGACGTCGACTACTACCAAGGGTTCCGGGTTCGATCCTCGGGCAGTACAAACATTTGTGTGCTTAAACATGTCTGTTTATAATGGTCTGAGTGTTTTCTATGTATTATATGTATGTATTTACAAAAAAAAATACACTATAAACCATGCTCCTAATTTATCCTGTTAAGAATATAATAAAGAATTTATTACGAGTATTTACTGTTTTTTTTGTTGTACTTGTGTTGTGATGCGACACAAGTACAACAAAAAAAAACAGTAAAACACTTTATGATAATTTCGCTGTGCTACGATGTCCAAAGTAATTAAAGCACAATTAAGTCAACCATTTCTAAAAAGTTGTAAATTCTTATCTTTTTTCAATGCGAACTTTGATCCCTTTTCAATCCGTGCCCGTCTCATTGCAACTTGTTTAACATCTCTTTGATAAACTTCGCAAGTTGAAAGCACTTCCAAGTTATTTCTTCGACTGAAAACTTGTAACTTAAGTCTGAGCTAGTGATGTTTTAGATATTTTTGCCGATTTCATCATAATGAGCTCATTACACGTCCCCATCGAGGGGCACAAGCCTACCCGTGTAGGGTGATGGGGCCTTAATCGTCCACGCGGGCCCATTGGACGACTTCACGCACAACCTTTGAATCTCTTCGCAGGCGTGCGTAGGTTTCCTCACGATGTTTTCCTTCACCGTAAGAGCGTCGGATAACGTACATATATTTTTCGAAAATTCGATAAAAACATTGGTACGTGGCGGGATTTGAACCTCAGCCCTCCCGGTAGGAGGGCAACAGTCCACACCATTGAGCGACCGACGCTCATTGAGACACCAACGATGATTTATCGATTTATTAAGCTTGAAATCGCAAGCTACAGTGCCCTCATCCCGATACACAAAAGTGCATAGCAATCTTATTTCACGGGACGATATCTGGCACTACGGTGGTACCTACCTAGACGACTCAGTATGGAGTCTACCACCTATTAAAATAATAACGAAAACGTCTCTATTTAGAAGCCGTTTTGCAAATTTAAATCTCTTACTTCTAAAAACGTTATTTCTTGCGGTATTAAAATCGAAAAACTTCTGTTTGGAGTATTCTGAGATTGTGGTGTCATATTTCGTAATCTTTGTTGTGGTTGATCTAAACTCGGGAGAAGTTATTTTAGACTGTTATACCACGTAATGCTCCATTTAGCAGGGGTTTAAAGACGTACCGACATGCTTTTGTTTGAAAATTGGTTTTGATTTTTTTTTTATATGACACGACATGACATTTCTTCGTGATTATGCATCTTTATTTGTGTTTCTAAGGTTTTGTCATATAAAGAGCAAACAATTACATTATAAATTAACTTTCAAAACCACTAAAATTTCATTCGAATCCAGTTATCATTGTCATACATCATTAATCAATATATGAAACTTTCCGCGTAAAATTGTAACCCTTCATACGGGGGAGCGTCGTGTTGACCCACATTCTCTCTTTGTGCCTGTAATGACGGTCTTTTGCTGTCGTGTTCACGAATATTTTAAGAGACACTTACTTTTTGCTTGTTTTCAGTTGGCATTTTTGTGTTAATTTGAGTTTAGGTTCTTTTCTAATGAGTAGATGTATCATGAGCGAGGGCTTCGGTGGCTCATTGGGGTGGATTGTTGCTTTCCGATCTGGAGGGTGCAGGTTCAAATTCCGCTACGTATCAATGTATTTTTGAGTTTTCGAAATTATATGTTCATTCCGACGCTCGGTGAAGGGAAACATCGTGAGGAAACCTGCGCACGCCTGCGAAGAGATTTCAGGGTGTGCGTGGAGTCACCCAATCGCACTAGGCGCGCGTGGATGCCTAAGGCCTATACACCCTTTACGGGTAGGCTCGTGCCTTTTAGTGGGAACGTTGAATGAGCTGTTTATGATGAAAGTAAGGCTAGGTTTAATCAGGCCTTTTGTATAAGCGTTTACAACTGAGTCAAACTTATATATAACTATAAAAATAATTTAGCTATCTTAGTATAACAGAGTGTATATATGCACGTATAAGTGTTCTGAATGAGGTAAACAAGGTTTATCCCATAAGCCAATGTCTTTATGCTTCTCTGTTATTCGCGTAACACACACAACTCATTGAAATGTCAAGCGACGAAATATAAGCTAGTGCTTTGAGGATTTTCAAGGAAATTTCGAAAAGGTTAGTCGACACCACAGGTGACACCACAGGTGACAAAGAATCAGTCTGGCAGTCCAAAGGGGTAACGCTACCAGTATTTTCGGAACCTCGCCGAAAGGGACTTCATTTAATTATATTTTTTGTGTTAGTAATTTATTTTTAAGTGTTTAGGGTTTAAAGTATTTAAGTTATCTACTTTTATTATTTAGTATATTTTCTATTTCGATGTCATTAATTTAAAACATAAGCTAGGTTACTTTTATGGACTATATTGCGTAGGTTCTTGTAGGTTCGTATGTTATGCACAAATATATTATTTTTTCAAAGTCTTACCTTCCTATATAATACATTTTATTAGGCAATGTTTGTTCTTTTATAAGAATATTGAATTAAAAATTTAATAGATACCCATGATTTTTATGTAAATAGTAGAAGTGTTTAATGTCAGCTACTGCGGCAAGGGTTCTGGGTTCGATCCAAGGAGAGTACAAACATTTGTGTGCATGACTGTTTGTATTGATTTGGGTGTTTTCTATGTATACGTATGTTTTTACAAAAATAATATGTATGTTTATAGACGGCGCTGTGTGAATGTCAGTGGATATTAATTTATTTAATTATAACCTTGTTTCATTACAAATACTTTAATTATTAATTTACGACATAGGGAAGCTCTTAATTGTAAGTTTGTTAGTACTCTATTTTTTCTAAATATTTTTATTGCCTATTATATTTTTTTTAAAGTCTTGATATCATGCTGTGTACACCGTTTTTGGGCTACAGTCCTGTCCAGTGAACTGTTTTATTTTAATGTGTTTCATGTAAAAGCTGTATCCTGTTTTGTGCTATAAATAAATAATTTGATAAATCATAAACAATCCCTTCTTTTTTAACCCGACGACGCGAAAAGAGGGGTGTTATAAGTTTGACGTGTCTGTCTGTCTGTCTGTCTGTGGCATCATAACTCCCGAACGCATGCAGTGATTTCAATTTAGTTTTTTTTGTACTAAAGGTGACTTATGTGCGAGTGTACTTAGACATGTTTGATGAAAATCGGTTGATTTAAAAGTTGTGAGGAGTGAAATTAGGGAGAGTAACCGAATGACTGCAAATATACTTGGAATCAGTAACAATGTGACCTTTTAGCCTATTTAAAGAAAGAAAAACTAGTAATTAATAAGTAAAATAGCGAACGAGCTTGACCTTAAATGTAATCTATACCCTTGCAAGAATCTAAATTGTAGTAAGTAAATTAAATATACTAAAATCTAACTTAACCTAACCTACCTATAAAAAGTATAAATAAATATTAAATTAAAATTAAAAAACCCCGACACAAGAACTTAAGTAATTTCCCTTTAAAAAGTAAAAAATAATAAAAGAAACTTTTTTTTTAGAATTATCAATATATTCTAGGTACTTTAACATTAAGTTTCTTTTATTATTTTTACTTTTTAAAGGAAATTACTTAAGTTCTTGTGTCAGGGGTTTTTTTAATTTTTAATTTAATTTTTATTATATAAAACAGTTTAAAAAATGCGTTTAAAGGTATATTTGTCGTGTTATATTTGGTTAATATAAATTCATTTGTTGTCAAAATGTCGGTAAGATTTATAATACGATACGAATTTTGGCTGTCAGCTAGTAATAATATGTTCACTTGCCAAAACCCGTGTGTTCACCACCCTTTACCGCGTATTAAATAAATTTCCAACTGAGCCCTTTTGAGATTAAACAGGAGTTAGCTTGAAAATATACATCTTAAGCTGTTTAATTCATTATGAAGGTAAACAAATATGACAAGAGTGAACTCTTAAGTATTGGTTTTAAAGTCGAAATTCATCTGTTCTTAGCTTAAATATGCAATAAACTAACAAGATACACAATCGGTTTACGGCTTAAGATATTTATTTCTCTAAAAGAATACAATTCACTTATGAGAAATACATAGTATACTTATATTTAAACATTGTGTACGGCACGGTTAACAGCAGAGACATATTGTTTCTTAACACTTGATACACTTATAAAGAATTTATACTAGTTATGGACAATATTAAAAATGTATTTGAATTTATATAAAACTTAAGTCTGTGGGTACTCAAAATAAGATTTTAAGTAGTGGGTACATTACTATTCCACGCCACCTCCTGTGTGCATAGCAAGTTTTAACTTAAACTCGTAAAACGAGTAGCCGTGCGCTCAGTAACGACACGGGCTCGATTACGTGTCGCTAATGGATAGCAACAAGTGTCTATGAGAATGAACATAGTACCTGAGCAAAATCAAACCCATTCATTCATGTAAATTCCGAGAAGTGATTATGATAGTAGTGTTTTTATTTATTTTTGAATGAAGGGAATGATTTGGTATTTTTTATTTCATTAGGTAGTTTATTAAATAATTGGGCTCCTTCGTATAGTATATTTTTCTTGCCATCATTCGTTCGCGAATCTCATTAAATAAATAATAATATCCACTGACATTCACACAGCGCCATCTAGCCCGAAGTTAAGCGTGAAGCCTGTATTATGGGTACTAAACAACGGATAAAGATACTAATATGCACTTTTTTTTTTAAATATATACATATTATATAGAAAACACCCAGACCATTACAAACAGACATGTTCATGCACAAAATGTTTGTGCCGCCCGGGGATCGAACCCGGAACCCTTGGTGTTGCAGTCGACCTCTCAACCGCAACACCAAATGGGTCGTCATCATTAAAAAAGTGTTCCGGTAAAATTTCGCGAATTCGAAGATTCGTAAACACATTGGTACGTGGCGGGATTTGAACCTCGGCCTCCCGGTAGGGCGACAGTCCACATTGAGCTAACGACGCATTAAACTTTAAATTGAGGAATTAATCTTGTTTTCAGTCAAAAAATGCTTTAGCAAATGTTAGTGAAACAATTGCCCTATATATTTTCATTATAATTAGGAGCAAGATTAATTAATCCAGGATTATGTTCGGAAAAGGCAGGCCTGATATTAAAATCACTCGGAAATATTAATTATGAGATGAATCCTTTGGATTAACGATGTGAATATTCTTATTATTATTAGATTTTATAAATACATGGTAATAAATTAATCATAGTTAGAGTTCTGTGGCTCAATGGTTGGACTGTGGCCATCCAATCGGGAAGGTGCATGTTCGAATCCCGCCACGTACCAATTTGGTTAACGAATTTTCGAAATTATATGTGTGCTATCCGAAACTCTTACGGTGAAGAAAAACATCGTGAGAAAATCTACGCACGCCTGCGAATCAGATTCAAAGGTTGGCGCGGAGTTGGCCAAGCCCTCTGGGCCCGCGTGGACGACTAAGGCCAATCACCCCATAGAGTAGGCTCGTCCCTCGGTGGGGACGTTTAATGAGCTGATGATGATGAAAAGGAAATATGAAGATATAAACTATGTGGCGTATCACTTACCATGCGTCATGACGTACTGTTCACTTATAAATTTAAAAAGTCATAAAAATAATCCACTGACATTCACACACCGCCACCTAGACCCAAACTAAGCATTAGCCTGTAAATGGGCACTAAACAATGGGTACACTTATATACTTTTATTTCTTCTCTTCAACCATTGCAGTCCACTGCTGGACATAGTCTCCCCATTTTGCTCCAGACATCCCGGTCCTACGCCTTTCTCATCCAGCTTCCAGCGACCTTTCGCAAGTCGTCGGTCATCGGGCCAGAGAGCGTCCTACGCTACGCTTGCTAAGACACGGTCTCCACTCCAGAACTCGTCTGCTCCAACGGCCATCGGTTCTGCGACATACGTGACCAGCCACTGCCACTTCAACTTGCTGATCCGGCGGGCTATGTCGGTAACTTTTATTTGAATAAATACATATTAAAAAAAATTCATACGTAAAAATCCCCCAGATCAATATAAACATACATGTTCAAGTTCATGCAAATGTTTGTACTCATTGTACTGCCCGGGACCGAACTCTGAACCCTTGGTGTTTGTAGCCGACGTCTCAATCGCTACACGAAATGGATCGTCACATATTTAACTTAAATGTACTTTCGGCAAAAGTTTCCATATATACAAAACGTTTACAAAAATTCTTAAAACGACCCGCAAAGTTGTACATATGTAGATTAATAAAGCTGAAGTAGCTGACATAGTTCTCCAAGATTGCCAACTGAAACTCGCAAGACGAGTACATGCCGCATACCGTTGTGTGAAAGAGAAAGGTTTAAAGCATTTAATAGTATCTGTTGCTCATCATTAGCTTTTTACGTCTGGGATTCCTTGGCCTTGCGCAGAGATGTTGCGAGTCTCTGTGTTTTTTATCGCATATACATGGGGAGTGTTCCACACGAACTGTTCGATCTGATAGCTGCTGCTGAATTTCATCGGACTACCCCACAAGTTGAAATTCAACCTCATCATCNAGCTTGAAATCGCAAGCTACAGTGCCCTCATCCATACACAAAAGTGCATAGCAATCTTATTTCACGGGACGATATCTGGCACTACGGTGGTACCTACCTAGACGACTCAGTATGGAGTCTACCACCTATTAAAATAATAACGAAAACGTCTCTATTTAGAAGCCGTTTTGCAAATTTAAATCTCTTACTTCTAAAAACGTTATTTCTTGCGGTATTAAAATCGAAAAACTTCTGTTTGGAGTATTCTGAGATTGTGGTGTCATATTTCGTAATCTTTGTTGTGGTTGATCTAAACTCGGGAGAAGTTATTTTAGACTGTTATACCACGTAATGCTCCATTTAGCAGGGGTTTAAAGACGTACCGACATGCTTTTGTTTGAAAATTGGTTTTGATTTTTTTTTTATATGACACGACATGACATTTCTTCGTGATTATGCATCTTTATTTGTGTTTCTAAGGTTTTGTCATATAAAGAGCAAACAATTACATTATAAATTAACTTTCAAAACCACTATAATTTCATTCGAATCCAGTTATCATTGTCATACATCATTAATCAATATATGAAACTTTCCGCGTAAAATTGTAACCCTTCATACGGGGGAGCGTCGTGTTGACCCACATTCTCTCTTTGTGCCTGTAATGACGGTCTTTTGCTGTCGTGTTCACGAATATTTTAAGAGACACTTACTTTTTGCTTGTTTTCAGTTGGCATTTTTGTGTTAATTTGAGTTTAGGTTCTTTTCTAATGAGTAGATGTATCATGAGCGAGGGCTTCGGTGGCTCATTGGGGTGGATTGTTGCTTTCCGATCTGGAGGGTGCAGGTTCAAATTCCGCTACGTATCAATGTATTTTTGAGTTTTCGAAATTATATGTTCATTCCGACGCTCGGTGAAGGGAAACATCGTGAGGAAACCTGCGCACGCCTGCGAAGAGATTTCAGGGTGTGCGTGGAGTCACCCAATCGCACTAGGCGCGCGTGGATGCCTAAGGCCTATACACCCTTTACGGGTAGGCTCGTGCCTTTAGTGGGAACGTTGAATGAGCTGTTTATGATGAAAGTAAGGCTAGGTTTAATCAGGCCTTTTGTATAAGCGTTTACAACTGAGTCAAACTTATATATAACTATAAAAATAATTTAGCTATCTTAGTATAACAGAGTGTATATATGTACGTATGAATGTTCTGAATGAGGTAAACAAGGTTTATCCCATAAGCCATTGTCTTTATGCTTCTCTGTTATTCGCGTATCACACACAACTCATAGAAATGTCAAGCGACGAAATATAAGCTAGTGCTTTGAGGATTTTCAAGGAAATTTCGAAAAGGTTAGTCGACACCACAGGTGACCGAAGATCTGGCAGCTACGTTGGACAAAGAATCAGTCTGGCAATCTAAAGGGGTAACGCTGCCAGTATTTTCGGAACCTTGCCGAAAGGGACTCCATTTAATTTTTTTTTTGTTAAAACAGATAGTTAAAAAATGCGTTTAAAGGTATATTTGTCGTGTTATATTTGGTTATTATAAATTTATTTGTTGTCAAAATGTCGGTAAGATTTATAAAACGATACGAATTTCGCCTGTCAGCTAGTAATAATATGTTTACTTGCCACAAAACCCGTGTGTTCACCACCCTTTACCGCGTATTAAATAAATTTCCAACTGAGCCCTTTTGAGATTAAACAGGAGTTAGCTTGAAAATATACATCTTAAGCTGTTTAATTCATTATGAAGGTAAACAAATATGACAAGAGTGAACTCTTAAGTATTGGTTTTAAAGTCGAAATTCATCTGTTCTTAGCTTAAATATGCAATTAACTAACAAAATGCACAATCTCATTAAATAAATAAATAAATATCCACTGAAATTCACACAGCGCCATCTAGCCCCATGTTAAGCGTGAAGCCTGTATTATGGGTACTAAACGACGGATAAAGATACTTATATGCACTTTTTTTTTAAATATATACATATTATACATAGAAAACACCCAGACCATTACAAACAGACATGTTCATGCACACAATGTTTTTGACTTTTTTTCTAGAATTATTTCGAAGGTTCTCGAGTGGCGTCCGCGTAACGGAAAACGAAGCGTAGGCCGACCCCCAACCAGATGGTCTGATGATCTGGTTAAGGTGGCAGGTAGCAGATGGATGTCAACTGCAAGGGATCGGTCCGCGTGGAAATCATTAGGGGAGGCCTTCGTTCAGCAGTGGACTTTCTAGGTTGTAATGATGATGATGATAGGATTTCCCCTCCCTCCAACTTTAAAGGTTTCGGGATCAATTTCAGATTTTTTTTAGCAAAAAATATGTTATAGTGAGCTAACCTTAAAAGATAGACATATTTCCTTCCTCGATAAATAAGCCATCTAACACTGAAAGAATTTTTCAAATCGAACCAGTAGTTCCTGAGATTAGCGCGTTCAAACAAACAAACAAACTCTTCAGCTTTATATATTAGTATAGATAGATAGATAAAAAAACTAATCTATGTAAATCTCATCGCAGCCTATTGCGGCCTGATACCCTTCAAACATGATAGTCATAATAGTAGGTTTTAGTTTAATAGTGGAAAAATTATAATATTGAAAAACAGGACGCTTAATTAGGTCAAATCTAGGTGTAAGTCCCTCCGTAAAAACTTTACTAGAACCCAGCCTTTCATCATCAGCTCATTAAACGTCCCCACCGATGGGCACGAGCCTCCGCGTATACGGTGATTAGACCTTAGTCGTCTACGCGGGCCCAGTGCGGGTTGGAAGACTTTACGCACCTTTGAATCTCTTCGCTGGCGTACGCAGTTCCTCGGATACCGTACATATAATTTCGAAAATTCGTAAACACATTGGTACGTGGCGGGATTTGAACCTCGGCCCTCCCGGTAGGGCGACAGTCCACACCATTGAGCTAACGACGCTTTAAACTTTAAATTGAGGAATACTCGTTAATCTTCTTTTCAGTCAAAAAAATGCTTTAGTAAAATGTTAGTGAAACAATTGCCCTATATATTTTCATTATAATTAGGAGCAAGATTAATTAATCCAGGATTATGTTCGGAAAAGGCAGGCCTGATATTAAAATCACTCGGAAATATTAATTATGAGATGAAATCCTTTGGGATTAACGATGTGAATATTCATTTTATTATTAAATTAGATTTTATATAAATACATGGTAATAAATTAATCATAGTTAGAGTATCTGTGGCTCAATGGTGTGGACTGTGGCCATCCAATCGGGAAGGTGCATGTTCGAATCCCGCCACGTACCAATTTGTTAACGAATTTTCGAAATTATATGTGTGCTATCCGAAACTCTTACGGTGAAGAAAAACATCGTGAGAAAATCTACGCACGCCTGCGAATCAAAGGTTGTGCGCGAGTTGGCCAACCCGCTCTGGGCCCGTGGACGACTAAGGCCAATCACCCCATAGAGTAGGCTCGTCCCCTCGGTGGGGACGTTTAATGAGCTGATGATGATGAAAAGGAAATATGAAGATATAAACTATGTGATGGTTAGGCGTATCACTTACCATGCGTCATGACCGTACTGTTCACTTATAACATTTAAAAAGTCATAAAAATATCCACTGACATTCACACACCGCCACCTAGACCCAAACTAAGCATTAGCCTGTAATATGGGCACTAAACAATGGATACACTTATATACTTTTATTTCTCTCTCTCTTCAACCTATTGCAGTCCACTGCTGGACATAGGTCTCCCCCATTTTGCTCCAGACATCCCGGTCCTACGCCTTTCTCATCCAGCTTCCACCAGCGACCTTTCGCAAGTCGTCGGTCCATCGGGCCAGAGAGCGTCCTACGCTACGCTTGCTAAGACACGGTCTCCACTCCAGAACTCGTCTGCTCCAACGGCCATCGGTTCTGCGACATACGTGACCAGCCCACTGCCACTTCAACTTGCTGATCCGGCGGGCTATGTCGGTAACTTTTATTTGAATAAATACATATTAAAAAAAATTCATACGTAAAAAACCCCCAGATCAATATAAACATACATGTTCAAGTTCATGCAAATGTTTGTACTCATTGTACTGCCCGGGGACCGAACTCTGAACCCTTGGTGTTGTAGCCGACGTCTCAATCGCTACACGAAATGGGTCGTCACATATTTAATAACTTAAATGTACTTTCGGCAAAAGTTTCCATATATACAAAACAGTTTACAAAAATTCTTAAACACGACCCGCAAAGTTGTACAAATATGTAGATTATAACAACTGAAGTAGCTGACATAGTTCTCCAAGATTGCCAACTGAAACTCGCAAGACGAGTACATGCCGCATACCGTTTGTGTGAAAGAGAATAGGTTTAAAGCAATTTAATAGTATCTGTTGCTCCATCATTAGCTTTTAACGTCTGGATTCCTTGGCCTTGCGCAGAGATGTTGCGAGTCTCTGTGTTTTTTATCGCATATACAATGGGGAGTGTTCCAACGAACTGTTCGATCTGATAGCTGCTGCTGAATTTCATCATCGGACTACCCGCCACAAGTTGAAATTCAATCCTCATCATCTTGATGGTTGGCGTTCGACTACAGTTCGTTGCATCCACTCCACGCACTTTACTAATATGGAACGACCAACCAGCAGCGGTATTTCCTGACAAATATGACATGGGACACTTAAGAAAAGAGCATATTTCTGTCTAAAAGGCAAGCAACGCACCGGTGGCACTTCTGGTGTCACCGGTGTCCCTGGACGGAGGTGAACACTTTCCATCAGGTGTCTCTCTTGCTCGTTTGCTCCCTATATCATAAAAAAAAACTGCAGGGTGCAGCGATGAGGAAATTGAATCGTAACCCACCACCATGGCCATGGGGAGTTTGGGATATAAACCAACGCCTCCAATGCAGGTCGGAGTACCTTACGAAGCACGGAAAAATAATACAAAAGATGCTTAACAAATGTCAAGACATAATGTACTAAGCAAAAAAAATGGCCTCGGTCTCAAATACTCGTAATGGTAATGTGGAGTGATTTATATGCCGGTACAGGCACGGTAATTGTCTCACTCGTTAGCGTTTGACTGTACCTCGATAATCATCATCAGCCCATTATACGTCCCCACCGAGATGCACGAGTCTACCCGTAAAGGGTGTTTAGGCCTCAGTCATCCACACGGGCCCATTGAGGGTAGGACGACTTCACGCAAAACCTTTGAATCTCTTCGCAGGCGTGCGCAGGTTTCCTCACGATGTTTTCCTTCACCTTCATATGGCAAATAAACAGAATAAGTAATTTCTTATACGTGCCTTTGGCTTCAACCCCGCGATACAATATCGAAAACTCGAAAATACATTTGTACGTGGCAGGATTTGAACCTGCAGCCTCTAGATTTGAAGGCAACAGTCCAATGAGCTATCGACACTTTGAAATACCAGATCCTAATTCAGAAAATCAACATTCACGGGTCCGCAATAAAAACCTGAAACCCCCCAGATATCTGGACCGGAAACAGAGGGGGGGATTGCCCGCTTCCGGCGACGACCGAACAGTTCCGATTAAGCCTTGCCGAGAGAGTATTCCTAGTTAAGTTTGAACCTTTTCATCTTTGAGGTAGAGTTGAAAATTGTATGAGACAATTCTTCGAGACAGCTGAAGGGTGAAATGATCTCGGTGATGTTTATTTTTGTGTGACCGATTCGTGTAATCGTTGAGGTTTGAGCTACAAAAAGTTTCGGGTTCGATTCCCAGACACGATAATTATTCTGAGACGAAAAGTTTCGAGATTCGATCGAATGGAAAGATTGGGCCGTAACTATGGATACACAAAATTACTATTACGCGGCAAAATTCTGTCTGTCATGTAATTTTTTAAGTATTTAGCCTCAGAGTAATAACTTCCGAGTATTTAGCCTATAATATGGGTACTAAACACTCGTTTTTTGAAACGGAAAACAGACGCAGGCAGATTTCATTCATTTGCAGTACGCGTAATGAAAGAAGACGCAAAACGCTTAGTCCGAATACGGGGGACGTCAACTACAAACGGATGAAATTTTGCAGTTCCTCTTGATGACCTATGGTGAAAGGGAGACGATGGGATCAGTGCATGGAGCTCGGAAGAACACTCACCAAAGTACAGCCTGTAGAAAACCGACAGACATGTCACTTTACGGCTATAGTTCGTACTGACAAAATCAAAGTCAAAGTCACAAATCATTCATTTCAAATTAGGCTTACAAAAAGCACTTATTATGATGACAGGTGTTTAATTTCCAAAATCCATTGCGAGTTAATAGGTCGAGAGATTTTCGGGATTCAGTTCATTATAAACGTTTCATATTAGATACAGTTCCGAAAATATATGACGTGCATAACGAGACAAAAATCTCAATTGAACGTAAACAAACCGGAAAATGAGGGCGGATTTTTATTAAAAAACAAAATTGTTTTCGTGAACTGAATTTTAATGTTACGCTTTTTATATTGACATAATAAAAATATGTATGTTCGGCAATTGTTTCGCTTGTTTGCGAATTATGATTAAGGAGGCGGGTAGCAGCAATGATGTAAAAAGTATAGATACATGATATGCTCACAAAACAACTATGAAAAGTGTTCCGAATGCAGTGACAGCACACATACACATATTTCAAATGAGCGTACATTTACTTTAACAAAGAGCCTACAACTATATTCTCTTTGGCGGTTCGTTTTTGAGGCACGGGTGACGTGTCTGCCTTTATATTTTTGGGTAGCAGATGGATGACGACTGTTAAGGATCGATCCGCGAGAAAATCATTAGGGGACGCCTTCGTTCAGCAGTGGACATATTATCAATGAAATAAAGCAGAGAAGAAAATCCTTGTTCATCTTCATCATCATCAGCTCATTATAATGTCCCTATCTCGAGGCACGAGCCTACCCGTAAGGGTTGATTAGGCCTAAGTCGTCTACGCGGGCCCAGTGCGGATTGACCGACTTCACGCACACCTTTGAATCTCTTCGCAGGCGAGCGTAGGTTTCCTCACGATGTTTTTATTCACAGTAAGAGCGTCGGATAAACGTACAATTTCGCAAATTCGAAATGATATTGGTACTGAAACAGAGGTGCGGGTTCAAATCCCGCTACGCACCAATCAATGTCTTTTCGAAATTCAGCTCCTTCCCATATTACAGCAAATATTTTTTTGCTACGTTTTTATGTTACAGAGTGTAAAGGACGGTCAGGACGCTAACCTGATGGTAAGTGATACGCCTAACCGTGACAGAGTGAATTCTGATTGAAAGGATTCTACTATACTAGCAAGTCTAAAGTAATATTTCTGGAAGAGCGTTCTTATACAACACATCCTAATACAAGGTTTTAGAAACTTAACGCACGCTCCCGCCTGCCCGGTCGGCTGGTACCGCCGCAAACGCTACGCACCGCAATTTTTTCGTAGCGTAATATCTTCGAAAATATTAGTTTAAATCATATGTTGTACAGGGCCATATATACCTATATTAAATTAACAATGTGTTTAAGGTATTTAATTGGAAAAGGATTAATGCTGTGTTGTTTAAAATCGCTTCGAAAATTTGCCATTATTTGAAAGTAAATGACAAAAAAAAAGTGTGGGATATCCATAAGAGATAGATATATACCATGGCGGAGTTTTCTGTAGACTTTTTCAATGTGTACAATACTTAGTACATTAATTTTATAAATCTCGTAGGGTTCAGCCTACGTTTACAAAGTGTGCGGCCAAAATGAAATTATTTACGACATCGCATTAGAAACCACAAAAATAACAGTATTTCCCTACTTTTAAATTGATGTTATTATATATATAAACCATCCTCTTTAATCAATTTATCTAATAAAACCCGCAATAAAATCCGGTGTGTAGTTTTAAAGATTAAAGCGCACATAGGGATATAGGGACATAGAGGAATGGGACAAAAAAAGAGACTTTGTTTTATACTATGTAGTGATGTGACTTTTGTTATCAACAAATATTTTTGTATTTGTACATTGGCATACGAAAGGCATACCCAACTGCCACCAGGTATGCCGTTACCTCACTTTCTAAATTCATAAAAAAAACAACCGAAAAGTATTCAAAGAGCGCGAGAAAAATGTTTGCCGTCGTGTCATACAATACCCATATCAACCGGTAGTGACGTCAGCATTCCAAAATGGCGGCGCGGACCGTTAAATTTAATCTGGCTTTACGGTGGTCGTATTTATTTATGTTTTACTAGCCAAGATATATAAGGTTAACTGCTTCGGATAAAGTTTATGGGGTATCTGCAACATTATTTCTTTTAATATGTTTGTTTCTTAAAAACCAGACATTAAGTTTTTCGCACATGTATCTCCACCTGAGTCTGCTTGTGTATTAAAAAAAAATAGACTATATACGTGTGGTATGTATAGTTGTGTATGTGGCATGTATGTGAAACGGTTGGGAAGTCGGAAATTACCCATCAATGCCACACTGCGCCCAACACCAGAGACAACAGATGTTAGGTCTTTTATACCCGGGTGTCAAAATCAATTTCACTAGCTACAGTGCCCTCATCCCGAAACTCAAAAGTGCATAACACTCCTGTTTCACGGGGCGATATCCCGATATCCTCTAGATAGGTACCACTCAGTATCAAGTCGACGACCTCTTTCTAGGTCGTCTACTGGGTTTAGGGTAATGGTGAAGGAATACAATTACTGTCGGTTTTCTTCAACACTATTTGTCGTGAGGAAGGAGGGCGCAGGAAGTGACTTTTCCCTGTGGTATACGAACCCACGACAACCAGGTTGCGCAGCCGATTGATGTGCCCATTAAACCATAAATAAATATCCACTGACATTCACACAGCGTCATCTAGACCCTAATTTAAGCGATAAGACTGTATTATGGGTACTAAACAACGGATAAACATACTTATACACATTTTTTTTGTAAATACATACATACTTTACATAGAAAACACCCAACCATTACAAACAGACATGTTCATGCACATAAATGTTTGTACTGCCCGGGTATCGAACCCGGAACCCTTGGCGTTGTAGTTGACCTCTCAACCGCTACACCAAATGAGTCGTCAAACCATGGAGGTAGACAATTACTAGTGTGTAAGAGCTTACCTAAACTAGGGCTATATATAAAGGTACCTGAAACCGTAACAGCGTCAGATAAACGTACATATAATTTCGAAAATTCGGAAACACATTGGTGCGTGGCGGGATTTGAACCTGCACCCTCCAGATCGGAAGGGAACAATCCACACCAATTAGCCACCGACGCTCTTACGGCGATGAAAAGCATTGTGAGGAAACCTGCGCGCACGCCTGCGAAGAGATTCAAAGGTTGTGCGTTAAGTCGGCTGACTCGGCACTGGGCCCGCGTGGGGATCCTAAGACCTAATTATCCCTTGCATGGGGGACATAATGATGAGTTGATGATCATGATCTTTGAAACTCCCTTGCACACATCATCATCATCAGCTCATTAAACGTCCCCACCGAGGGGCACGAGCCCACCCGTATAGGGTGATTAGGCCTTAGTCATCAACGCGGGCCCAGTGCGGATTGGACGACTTCACACACAACCTTCGAATCTCTTCGCAGGCGTGCATGAAGGTTTCCTCACGATGTTTTCCTTCACCGTAAGAGCGTCGGATAACGTACATATATTTTTCGAAAATTCGAAATACATTGGTACGTGTCGGGATTTGAACCAGCCCTCCGGTAGGAAGGCGACAGTCCACACCATTGAGCCACCGACGCTCTCTTCTTGCACACATAATTATATACATTTTATAAGACTCCCAAATGTATCACTGAATAATTAACCTTAATTCCTACGTTCAGGGCGCTGCAAAAAGTTACACGACAAAGTCATAAAAAGTGACATTTTCAACCTATTTACATATAAATTGGAGTGCAAATATACCACTTTTATGAAGCAGCAATAATTCTAGCTGCGAATTGAGCATATAAAGAAAAGTGATTTTCTGAAATGAAATAGACTTAAGTTTCAAATAATTCCCTGAAATTGCTCTTTTGCAAATTTGTGAAGGGCCTTTTGACTAGACAATAATACAAAGTGTTTGTTTGTAGTGTAATTGACTGTAATTTCATATATTTTTATGTAGCAAAGTGACGGACGGTCAGGTTACTAGGTGGTAGACTATCGAGTCTGTATCGACTGAGTCGTCTAGGAAGGTACCACCGCAATGCCAGATATCGTCCCGTGAAATACCAGTGTTTTGCACTTCTGTGTTTCAGTATGAGGGCACTGTAGCTAGTGAAATTACCGGGTATGAGAGACCTAACATCTGTTGTCTCGGGTGTCGGGCGCAGCGCGGCATTGGTGGAGGATAATAACTGTCTATCAGTCTCCTTAAATGCGGCTCAGTCATGGTCAGGCGTATCACTTACAATCAGGTGAGCGTACTGATCGTTCTGTACACTTATGACATAAAAAAGGATGCTCACCTGATGGTAAGTGATACCAAGAAAATTACCGGTTTTAAGAGTCCTTCATGTCGTCTCGGGTGACGGGCGCAGGGCAGTGTTGATGAAAATAATGACTACTTATTGTTATTTATTTCTTCATACTGCTTCTGCCATGGTCAGGCGATCACTTACCACCAGTGGAGCGAGTTGACATCCCGTCGCGATAAGTTATAAAAACTAAACCAATAGTCAGTAAATAACCGTGCAGCAGCAGCAAGCCAGCTTCAATACTGTTTATATGTGTCAGGTCTCATTTCGATAGCAATTATTGTATTCATTCTTTTTAATTTTCACGAAAATTATGTTCCAATATTGCTTCACAATCGCTTCGAATTGACTAAAGTTCCGAATGGAAAGTCGCTAACGACAAAAAATAATAGCGAACCAAAGACAAGCGAACGAAAACAACTCGCCGACTTCGATACTATTCGGAACAATCTCTCGAATCGTCTACCAAAGTTCTGATGCTTTTTCCTAATTAAAAAGACGGGCATTTTCTTTGTTTTTCATTACGTCTAACAATATTTTTGTAGACTTTGTTTCACCGTTTAAAATTAGAACAAGCAAGTTAAGTGCGAAGCGCTGGGTATATTTTTCGCAGAACTGATAAGCGTGTTTTGCCTTTTAAAGAGCAGTATGGGACCTTTTTTATGTAATAAGTGTACAAGACGGTCAGGACCACAGATTTCCCAATACAGGAGATGGGGCAAGCCGCGTTTTTAAGTGCGACAAATGTAAGCTCAACGAGCATACACTGGCTGCCAGTTTACGCTCGTGAGACGAGTCAAGGACGCACGAATATTAGAAGAAATTACCGTTTTTTCCCAAAATACCATCCTGTGCAATTGTAACATGTCATCATCGCAATGAATCAGTAAATTTACCAAGAAATATAATAACTTTTCACAGATAAGAACCGAAAAGAAATTGCGACACTGGGACTGCCTATAAACTTGGCGGCTTGTCCAGTCTAATTGTATATTCGTATCTGTGGTCAGGACGCTCACCTGATGGTAAATAATACGCCTAATCATGACAGCGCGGCATTGAAGGAGACCAAAAACACATAAACAGGTTATCCTCCCGAGACAACGGATGTTAGGTCTCTTATAACCGATAATTTCACTAGTTATAGTGTCCTCATCCCGAAACACAAAAGTGCATAACACACCTGTTTCACGGGACGATATTTGGCACTGCGGTAGTACCTACTTAGACGACTCAGTATCGAGTCTACCACCTAGTTCGGCAAGATAAATAAATAAATATCCACTACACACAGCCCCATCTAGCCCCAAACTAAGCATGAGCCTGTAATATAGATTCTAAACAACGGACAAACATACTTACCTACATACATTTTATTTTGTAAAAACATTACACATAGGAAACTCCCAGACCAATACAAACAGACATGTTACTGCGCACAAATGTTTGTACTGTCCGGGGATCGAACCTGGAACCGGTACTAGCCGACGTCACAACCATAACACTAAATGGATCGTCAAAAACATATCTTTTTATATTGTTCTCATCAAATTTCAGGCGTAAAGGCAGCCCGTGTTTTCCTATACGTAGCTATTTTGCGAATCGATCGCAGGTAGGTTTTCCGAGTGTTTTCCTCTCCCATTTGAAAATACATTTTCAATTCCGCCGTCGACACTATCTTTGTTGACGCTTGAGTTTCGCCAAATGCCCCTTTGTGGAAGCGTGTTTGTTGAACAAGCCCAAAAATACATTTCTCCGATTTTTCGCGAGGACCCTCCAAGTATTGTGTCAGCTATGAATAAATATGACGTTCTGTTTGGCAGGATTCGAGGAGCTTGTCAAATAGTGAACGGTTGACTTTGATTTATTTATTTCGAAGGTAGGCAAACTAGTAAGGTGGTTCATCTGATTATGGGATACCTATCATGAACACTTCTTAATTTAAAGCAGAAGTTTCCCGGGCAATACAGACATTTGTGTGCATGAACATTAATCGTAGGTATTTGTATTGCTACGGGTGTTTTATATATAATGTTTTTACAATAAACATATACAAAATAGCCCCAAAGGACATTACTATGTTTGTTCGTTATTTAATACCCATAGTAAAAGCATTGCATAAGTTAAAGGCCACGATGGGCTGTGCGAATGTTCGTAAAATTTTTTCACATAGTTACCGTCAACCGTATTAACTAATAAACAAAAACAGTCTTATTTAAAACGTAATGTTATCGCGAGCTAACTTACTAGCCACGCCATCTAGTGTTGCTTGAAGCAACTACTTGACATTTAACCTTGAAAAATCATCAAAGTGGTAATTTTGCTTGAGGACACTGCGAACATGATATGTGGAATATTGTCGTTAGTTAATTAGATCTTTCCCAGCAAATGTGTGGTTTAATTAGTGAATGCCAAATATGGTATCTCATATATACTTTGGAAGGTAATTAATATGTTATAAAATATTCCCGTTTACTCCAACTACGGTCTGAGCAATGATATTCTGTATAAATAAAGGTAGATACGTCCCGTGCCCTCGAAAACGAACTGCCAAAGATAATACAGTTGTAGGCAAATGTACCCGTCTGCTCCAACGATTGCGTCGGAGCAACGAGTTCTGAAGTAAAGACCGCGTCTTGGCAAGCGTAGCGTGGGACGCGGACCGATGGACTTGCGAATGGTCGCTGGTGGAGGCTGGATGAGGAAAGCGGAGGACTGGGATATCTGGCGGAAAATGGGAAAAACCTATGTTCAGCAGTGGATTGCGATAGGTTGAAGAGAGAGGTAAATGTACGCTCATTCGAAATAAATGTATGTGTGCTGTCGCTGCATTTGGAACACTATTTTCGGTTGTTTTGTGAGCGTATCACGAATCTATACTTTTTATATCATTGGGTCTGAGTTGAGTTTGGCTCGCTGCATGATCGTGCATCACCGGGGTTGTGGGTTCGAATATTTACATGGAGACCTCATTGTGAAAACAACTTTGATCATATGGACACCGTATTATGAAAATTTCTTAGAACGCTTTTATCAGTTTGTTTAGGATATTGAAGGCTGAATCACCTGATTGTCATAAAGGCTTTGTAGCTAATAAAATTGCCGGGTATAAGAGACCTAACATCTGTTGTCTCGGGTGTCGGGCGCAGTGCGGCATTGATGGAGAATAACAACTGTCTATCGGTTGTTGGTCTCATTTAATGACGAACTGTCATGGTCAGGCGTATCACTTAACCTGACCGCCACCCGTGACTCAATAACGAACCGCCAAAGAGAATACAGTTTTACTAGGTGGTAGACTCGATACTGAGTCGTCTAGGTAGGTACCGCCGTAGGGCCAGATATCGTCCCGTGAAACAGAAGTATTATGCACTCACTTACTGCCATGCAAAATCTTTCTCGATTGAAAGTTTTAAATTACAAACTTGATATAGCAAAATCCGATTGCGAAAGGGCCATATAAAAATATTTTCCACATAAACGAACTGTCCTAACCCACAATTTCACACGGTGAGTTTACCGCACACGTACTTCGCCGTATTTACAATAGGTTGTTTATCACGATTCCCTGAAATGGGAAAAACAACCCTTTTGTCACCAGAATAGAATGTAGTATTGCATACTTCGGAAATATGGAGATAGGTCGGTTTTTTTACGCTGTTCAACATTTTGGCAGAGCAATAAACGTCGTAACCATGATTTGTATGAACGCGCTGGAGTTACATGTAATTTATACAGGTTTTGCGATATCAAAGGTTGTCACGATTCGTTTTATATAGCCAGGTGTTTTGGAATTTTATGAATTTATTATGAAAACGTATGGTGGCTTGTCTAGTTACTGGAAAAACATAATGTACCCACGATAGCTATGTATTTGTTTTGTATATTTTATACGCAAGTTTTGTTTGTGAAAGCCGTGGCAGCTTATAATTAAGGTATAATTACACACATGAATACATGATAAATAATTAATCATGTATTCATGTGTGTCAAATACTGTAATTGAATTTACTAAGTGTATGTTCTTGTTGATTGTCCAAATAGGAATCACAGGAAATTTTTAAAAATCAGTTACTAATTACTGATGGGCAGACATAGTACTCGATTGCTAGCATATTTCACAATAACAACAAGTAAAGTTTCCTTTGATTTAAACACAAATATTTCTCCGATTCCGCATTCCTTGTTCGCTGAAAGCTATACACCGTTTTCCATTGAAAACGCGGGAGTAAAATCTGCTGTACGCTTCGCTGGCGAAATATATCTCACAAAGGCAGACGTTTTAGAGGCATTTGCGGAAGGCTACTTGAATTATGAAATCCTTGATATAAGAATGTAGTACTTTTAATATATAATGTAAGTGCTGTAAATATATCTTTACTAGGTGTTATACTCGGCACTGAGTCGTCTTAGTAGGTACCTTTACAGTACTAGATATTATCCCGGGTAATAAAATGTTATTTTGTGCTTTTGTGTCACAGAATGCTGGTACTGTAATAGTAAAATTGTCAGGTATTAGAAACCTAACAACTAGTGACGGGCGGCATTTTTACATAGAATGGCTCTGGTGAGCTAGACTTGTAGCCCATGTTCAATTTGATTTGGGGGGAAGGGGTTAACGACTGCCTATATAAAAGATAGCAGCTCGAACACACACATACACATACACACGGCATCTAGCTCCAAGTTAAGCGAGAAGCCTGTGTTATGGGTACAAAACAACGGATAAATATACTTATATACACTTTTTTTATAAATGCATACATTTTATAAATAGAAAACACCACCACTACAAACAGAATAGAATAGAATATATTTATTTGCACAGAATACATGTTAAGTAAGGTGTACATAAGTGGATATTGGTACATTGTATAAGGCATGCAACAGACATGTTCATGCACACAAATGTTTGTACTGCCCGGGATCGAACCCGGAACCCTTGGTCTTGCAGTCGACGTCTCAACCGCAACACCAAATGGGTCGTCATACACACAACAAACACGAAATGATCTTCTTTCAGACGATCAGATGATGAGCCTGCAATGACCTTACAAACTGGTAAAAATCGCACAATGTGACTCTGTTATACGGTTACTCTGTTAGATCAAATCCACGACCCCGGTTCACTAAGAATCCTAATTAAGTACACAGGTTACTATATCACGGATTATTACTTAGATCAACAATAAACTAACCAAATGCACATCATCATCATCATCAGCTCATTAAACGTCCCCACCGAGGGCACGAGCCTACCCGTATAGGGTGTTTAGGCCTTAGTCGTCCACGGGCGCGTGCGGATTGGACGACTTCACACACAACCCTTCGAATCTCTTCGCAGGCATGCATGAAGGTTTCCTCACGATGTTTTCTTTCACCGTAAGAGCGTCGGATAACGTACATATATTTTTCGAAAATTCGAAAATACATTGGTACGTGTCGGGATTTGAACCTCAGCCCTCCCGGTAGGAAGGCGACAGTCCACACCACTGAGCCACCGACGCTCTCAAATGCACAATCACGAAAATTTAACCAAAAAATGTCCCAGCCGCTTGACGGCGCTTGACACATACGTTGACTTGTTATATTTATGACATAAAATTACTCATTAAAATTTTGACCTTAACGTGTCATCAAAGGGTACAAAATCAAAAGTGCGAGCACCTACTATGTCATTATGACATGTAGGAGCGCCGTGATTATGAATGAAAATTCTGCCTAAGGGAGATTTTGAGTGAGATTATGCATCTAGCTAGATTGTTTATCTAAGGATTAGATAGTGTAAAAATAAATTTCAAAAGTTCAATGAGAAACCGCTTCAATGAATAAGCCTGTTGAGATAAAAGCATCCAAGAAAATTCAACAGCAATTCTCTTCATTAAACTGTTCCAAGTCGTTGCAAACTTGTAATATTTCGTAGAAACAAAAGTAGCTGACCAATTGGCTATTTGATACCATTAATCGTTGACGCACTTTCTATGAACTGTCAAAAAGGAACGTGCCCATATATTTTGTATGAGATTATTGATTAGTGACGTCATTGCTCACTATCATCAATTGACCTTATATGTATTTATTGGTGTCAGTGTATTTAAAAATACAATATTGCAAATAAACAAAAGTGATCAATGAAACGACATTAAAAGGTGTGCTTTTATAAAAATAAGGTTTGGTTTTTTATTGCGGATGGTGGAAAATACCTAATTTAAAACCATGGATTTCTATTAGATAAATAATCTTCAACCACTCATGCACTATACGTTCGTTGCACTTTAACCTAAGATCCGCTCTTCAAAAACTAAAGCCCAAGTTACTTCAAAACTTCCACTTCCACAGTTTAATTAAACTTAACCTCAAAACAACAATGGATGACATAACGGCTTTAACGACTCGGCGGCCATCTTGCCGCGGTTTGCCTCATTTCCCGCGCTTTGATTCCCAGTTTGTGGGCTCAATTAGAGATTTACTGCGTTTATTGTGCCAGTTATCTTTGTTTCCTTAGTTTGTTGATTGTTTATATATTTTATTATGCTGGGATTTATTTCATAAGTCTAAAGCCCGTATTCTAGGACGAGACTCAAGGATTGATCTTTAATTAAATATAATTAGAAAGGGATACCGCTATCAATTGCATGTAGCACTATCCCTTTCTAACGTGCCCTAATAAACTTCGAAAAATATAGCTTGATTTTACTTTGCATTTTAAATGCAAAAATAAACTATTGAATTTTTTCATCTTGCTCCTCATCTGTGATTAAACGGATGTCACCCCTAAACGACATAATAGCAAAGTTACGTAAAATAAGTAATTACCAGAAAATTGACTTGGCAAAATGTGAAATTCAAACGAATACACACAAAATGAACACATTGGTTCATGAAAATAAGACCCTAGCTAAAAAACAATCTGTTTTAATGGTTTAACATTGAAAATTTTATATTTATATATTATTTTTACTAGCGACCCGCCCCGGCTTTGCACGAGTGCAATGTTTCTCGTAGGGTTCAGCATGCGTTGGCATTTGGCAAAGTAAGCAGAAAAAAAAATTAACCACATCACATTATGAACTGCAAAAAAAAACAGTATTTTTCCACCAATATACATTGGATTCGGTGGGTCACGACCCAATCTTCCCAAAGCCACGCCAGAGTGGGAAAGCCTGTACCCCGAATGTAGCAATAAAATTTCAAACATCGGCTAATAAATCCTGAAATCACCTAACAATTGGAAACTAGTAAAGTTTCGGAATCCCGACTCCATTGGCTGCCAGCTATTGGCTGACTCGTGTGGAGCTCCATTTCAAAGTATATTCTACAAAACTTACAACAAAGCCTCCATGCCAGTGGTCCTCAAACTATAGCAAATGCTTTCTTAATAACATAAATAAATCATCATCATCATCATCAGCTCATTAAATGTCCCACCGAGGGGCACGAGCCTACCCGTATAGGGTGATTAGGCCTTAGTCGTCCACGCGTGCCCAGTGCGGATTGGACGACTTCACACACAACCGAATTCGAATCTCTTCGCAGGCGTGCATGAAGGTTTCCTCACGATGTTTTCCTTCATCGTATGAGTGTCGTCACGTACCAATGTATTTTCGAATTTCGAAAATACATTGGTACGTGTCGGGATTTGAACCACAGCCCTCCCGGTAGGAAGGCGACAGTCCACACCACTGAGCCACCGACACTTTAATATCATAAATAAATAAAACACATGAAAGGCTATCCGAAACCTACAGTGTGACAAGTATATTACAAACTATTTATGTAAATTCTTATAAAGAAAATAAAATTCAATAAGTTGTCTCTATCCTATATTTATTTATTTTAGATGAACACAACAGATTACAATTAAGATATATCCTAACGGCTACTTACAGTTTTTTTTGTGCTAAATGGTTATTTTGATTTGCGTGTTTACACGGCAAGATTATACAGAAATTCTTTAGTAAACATGACGAAAGAAAGAAATAACAAATATAATAACTATTTATTAAACGTACTGACTAAATTTCGAATTTGTAGGCGTTATAGTTTATGGAGAGCGTCGGTGGCTCAGTGGTGTGGACTGTCGCCTTCCTACCGGGAGGGCTGAGGTTCAAATCCCGACACGTATCAATGTATTTTCGAATTTTCGAAAAATATATGTACGTTATCCGACGCTCTTACGGTGAAGGAAAACATCGTGAGGAAACCTTCATGCACGCCTGCGAAGAGATTCGAAGGTTGTGTGTGAAGTCGTCCAATCCGCACTGGGCCCGCGTGGACGACTAAGGCCTAATCACCCTATACGGGTGGGCTCGTGCCCCTCGGTGGGGACGTTTAATGAGCTGATGATGATGATAGTTTATGGGATTTCGTGACCAATCAATGTGTGTTCTTACCCTGCATATATAGTTACTGTTAGCTAATATCTATATAGTTATTTCATTTCCCTTTACCTCGCTTCAATATATCTTCATTTTATACTTACTTACAAACCATAAAATCCTTTGAAATATCGCCACAACTGGAAACAGCCATATCTCCCATTTGACCGCTATGTTGATTTTACGGAAAATTGACGCGGAATATCCATTGCAATATTCGAAGTTTGAGCACCACTGACTCCGCAAAACTTTTGTACAAACAAAATGGTGGACGCCTGCACAAACATTTTCCGGTCTCTTGCAGTTGTTTGCATACATATGTGACTATAGAATCGTTTGATATTAAATTTTCGAATTTGAATACGAAATAAAAAAGTATTTTTTTTCATAAAAAAATTAATATCCACTGACACTCACACAGCGCCATCGAGCCCAAAATAAAGGATTAGTTTGTAATACGATTATGGGTACTAAATAATAGATAAACATAACTTTTATTTTTAAATATGACGCTGCGTCATAGAGCCTTCGTATCAAGATGCGACCTTTTTTCCAAAATTTATTGCACCAAAGAATCGCTTCCCTTCAACATATCGCAGTTCCCGGCTAAACTAAGATCTGAGGGAGATATCCTCCGATTTCTCATCCCGCCTCCACCAGTGACCTTTTCCAAGTCGTCTGTCTGTCTGCGCTTTTCTCATCTAGCCTCCACTACTTTCTACTTTGACAAGTAGTAGGTCCATCTGGCCGGATGGCGTCCTACGCTACACTTATGCGTACCGCAAAGGAATGGAACTCTTTGCCTCCTTGTGTGTTCCCCGATCATTACAACCTGGCCGTCTTCAAGGCAAGAGTGAAAAGGCTGTTTTAAGGCAGGCATGATCCATCCTTGGCCGTATCATTACTTACCATCAGGTGAGATGTCGGCCAAATGTCTGCCCATAGAGGAAAAAAAAAACTTACCAAGACGCGGTCTCCACTCCAGAAAACGTCTGCTCTAACGGTCATCAGTTCAGCGACAAACATGACCGGCTCACTGCCACTTTAACTTGCCACCCCGGAACTTTAGTTCCCTTACGAATAACACGATTCCTGATTTTATCCCTGACTTAAACCGCGACTAAAGAATGCATCCAAACAAACCCGCAATGAAAAGGCATTTTTATTACGAACCCCTTTCTTTGATATTTCTGGGTCGCTGAATTATGTAGGCCGAATTGTTAAGACTGGCAGTTTATCTAGAAATAGATCTATTGCGGCGACGTTTGATGTCAGTGATGCAATTAAAATAATAGGCTCATTTTTTGTCTATTTTGTTTCCGTAAAATAATCAACGCGGGTATTTTCTAGATCAGATTGGTCAACCATTTTCTAACAACAAATATACAGGATATAGTGGGTGAAAAGGGGTTTAGCATTTCAAGAGAACTCGGTGGCTCAATGGTGTGGACTGTTGCACTACTTGCACTCCTACCGGAAGGGCTGAGGTTCAAATCTCGACACGTACCAATGTGTTTTCGAATTTTCGCAATTATATGTACGTTTTTCGACGCTCTTACGGTGAAGGAAAACATCGCGAGGAAACCTGCGCACGCCTGCGAAGAAACTCATAGGTTGTGCGTGAAGTTGTCCAACCCGCACTGGGCCCGCGTGGACGACTAAGGTCTAAACACCCTATACGGGTAGGCTCGTCCCCCTCGGTTGGGACGATTGATGAGCTGATGGTGATGATTTCAAAAGAGTTTTTTTCAGACAACCTTTGGATATGGACCACAGTCGGAAAAATAAAAGCGAGCAAAATCAAAGAATTCAATTTGTTGAATACATACACAAATAAAATGGTATAGAAATAGCAATTACTTAAAACAAATGTGTTAGGAAATAAGTGAGTTTGAATCATCCATGGAACTATAAAATAAGCAGAATTTTAAATGAGCTTTATTCTCTTTTCCGCTCGGCTAATGAGATTCCGTAGGATCTACGTGGGATGACAAAAACCTAACTCTTTTAATCCAAGATTAATCCCTTCGTTCGGGTCGCTAGTGTTGTAAGCATATCGATAAAGTATCCTATTAAAGTTATCGAAAAAACAGTTCAAGTATATAATGATAATATTAAAATTATCGTTTATTTGTCCAACACAAATTCTTTTACATCTTAAAGTTATCACATAGGGTCTTATCATTGGCATATATTTGTGAGGAACTGACAACCGAAATAGGTTTCAGAAATAGAATCTGTACAACAGGTCACCAGGCTCAAAGACAGCAGGTACGTAAATCTTTTTGTTAATGTGTGGTAAACAGACAATAAAACTTTTTGTTTATCCAAAAGAGGGCAGCTCGAATCGTCGACGACACATATGTTACTAACCAGCTGGATCCTTTGAGTTTGCGTAGAGATGTAGCATCGCTTTGCATTCTCTATCGCTTTTGTCACGGGGAGTGTTTGGGCTTGTTCCTGCGGCTGAGTTCCACCACCGTACATCTCGGAGGAACTCCAAATTTCATCCTCACCATCTGGATGATTGGAGGTCTTCCACAGTTCGATTCTGTCGTCATTTTTTGCCACGTACGACAAAACTGTGGAATGAACTTTCACAGGATACATTTCCAGAGCGATACGACCTGGCGTCCTTCAAAAAAAGAGCGTACACACATTTAAAGGGCCGGCAACGCATTTCTGGGACCTGAGGTCTTGCAAATGCTTATGGGCGGCGGTGTCACTTACCATCAGGTGAACGTATGCTCGTTTGCTCCTGTTCAATAAAAAAAATCTTACATTGTGAGGTAGTTCGGGCGGAATGTCTTATCGAGGCCTATGACATTGTGCATTTGTGCTTCTTTTTCATTTCTTTCTTTAACCTATTGCAGTCCACTGATGGTCATAGGTCTCCCCCATTTTGCGCCAGATATCCCTGTCCTCCGCTTTTCACTTAACGGGTATAATTGGTTGAGTCCAACAGATAATTTAGAGGCTTTGTTTTCTTCAAGTTCAAGTTATTGAGTCCCTTTAGGTGCGAGCCTGTAATGCTATTACCAATTACAGCCAACATGCCTACTTGGAAAAAATCTTACGTGTTAAAGCTCCTTTCAACAGACTTTCAAGACATACTGCTGGTCTTGGATTTAATTACCATTCCACCATAATTTCGATCAATATAATACCTACTAAGCTACTAGTATAATAATAGTGATATTATAATCGCGGACCAACATACATACATACTAACAGGTCAAACTGAGAACCTCCTTTTTTTAAGCCGGTTAAAAATCGTCATTCTTCATCGAAATTTACATCGACTGTTGAATTTAATAGAATCTATAAAAATAGTGTTCGACACAGAAAGTCGATTTTTAATTACATCACTATAGTTGCTTAGTATTTTATAGGGTATAAATCAAATGAGCTTTGAACAAAACCAACGTCAACTTAGTATATCTATGGAAATTAAAATGCTAAATCCAATTATCCGAACTATTTTTCCATATTATATTTTTTAATTACTTTTCAGCTACACTGGGCATGAAATAGCTTTGCAGATGCCTTATCTGGGGGCACGGCAGTGCCCCCGCCAAGTCGATGCGAAGCAAACACTGCCGTACCATCCTTTACAGGATCCATTTCGCCGCATTTTCAGGCCCCAATTTGAGAACCTTTGAATAATACAGAGCGCTGAAATTTTCGTCATCTAGTAAGATATAATAACCTACTTTAAATCCAAAATTTCAAGTCTTTAGGTCAATTATTTCCGACATTAAGCGAAAGCAAAGTTTCGCATTTTCGACAGATAGACACTCACTCACTCACTCATGATCATCAAAATAGAACTAGTACTTCCCATTAGAGAGACCACTCAGAGAGCTGAAATTCGGTACAGAGTTAGGGTTTAATAGCTACATAAAGGGAAAACTATAATAACTTGGATAATCGAAGATCTGGAGTACCTGGTGACCCTGCTTAGATAACAAAAGAGCCCAGCCAAACTATAACGGCCCTATTACAAAAAAGTGATTTAGAACTGGTTTAAACCTGGACTAACTGATCTTGTATTGTTACGGTATTAAAGTTAATACTAGGCTTAAAATGTATTCTTATTACATAACGTAGACCAATCATTGACTAGGTAAACCAAAGATAGTCCCTGTTAAACTAGGGGTCACACGGGTTTAACTTAGCCACAGATAGTCCGAGCCTAAACCTCATTTTGAGCGTTAAACCTCATTTTGTAATAAGGATTTTTATAGTCCATGGCTTAAACCAAGTTTAATCCTAGTACTACATTTAGTCCGCGTTTTGGAATAAGGCGGCATATATTCAACATGGTGGGCCGCTTCATCCGATGTCAAAAATCGAGCCCGCCAAGTCGAGCGCGCTAGAGGAATACAAACAGACATGTTCATACACACAAATATTTGTACTGCCCGGGGATCGAACCCGGAACCCTTGGTGTAGTAGCCGACGTCTCAACCATTACACCCAATGGGTCTCCCAATATTCCTTTCAAGTTTCTACAAAAAGAAGAGAAATCCCACCAAAAACATTCTGTAAAAAATCTAGCCAAGTCTCGATGGAGCTGCTCGATTATCTCTAAAAAGTAATGAAATCAAGACAAAGACGTGCCAAGTCTAAGGTTCCTTACTAAGGTTACAAACGTTGATTGGATGGTCTTATAAACGTCTTTAAGATTTTTGTTATCTAGCGTAATTTGTGTAAAGTTACACAATCTCTTAAAACAGTACTATACGTCAGCATTTTTGTACTAGATAA
Organism: Leucinodes orbonalis; assembly: GCA_019425675.1. NCBI lineage: Eukaryota > Metazoa > Arthropoda > Insecta > Lepidoptera > Crambidae > Leucinodes > Leucinodes orbonalis. Next base: position 338,194 of record PQWD01004307.1, read on the forward strand.
GACGAAGTAATATTATTGTAACACTGTTTTAAGGTTGGTCTTGGACGCTACCGGGTGTCTAGATAATGAAGATTGGACTTTAGTGAAGTTAGTTTAGTATTGTGTAGTCAATTCACTTGAAACAAGCTCGCTAACATTTTGACACGATCCACGGGCAATTGAGATTAGCTTAATTCGAAAAGCTATGTACTAGGAGCCAATACGTTATCATGAGCTATTGCGTCATCTCGAGTCGGTTACCGGAGGCTCGTTCGTTTTTCTTCTTTTTGTTCTGACTGCTGCTGTTAGCTGTTGTTGCCTTTAGCTTCAGAGAAAGTGGTGAGCGCAAATGGCTATCAACCTTAAAACCGCGATGGTTGTTCGGCAGTATATAACACCACGGGCCGGTGAGATTAGCTTGCGTCGCGAAAACAGTGTACTAAGAGCCTATGAATCATCAAGAGCTTTACCCGTCACTTGTCGAGTGCGTGTTGGTCGCCAGAGCTTCGTTAACTATTTGGCAGGATGGCACCACGGGCGGATGAGGTTGGCTTATGTCGAGAAATCTATGTACTAGGAACATAGATAAAGAATAAACTAGCTAGATGCACAATCATAAAGAAATATCAACCGAAAATAATCTGAGTCGCTTGACACATACGTTGACTTATTGTTATATTTACGACCAATGATGTAAAAAGTATGGATTCGTGATATGCTCACAAAACAATCGAAAAAAGTGTTCCGAATGCAGTGACAGCACACATACACATATTTTAAATTTCGAACACATTTACCTTCGGCGGTTCGTATTTGAGGTACGAATGGCGTATCTACCTTTATATATACATAATATCATTGTTTACGACATAAAATTACTCATTTTGACGTAACGCGTCATTAAAAGGGCACAAAACAAAAGCACGAGCATACTACAATGTCACTATGACATGTAGCGAGCGACGTGATTATGAATGAAAATTTTGCTCAAATGACAGTTGGGCGGAATTTTGCCGCGAACACTTTTGTGAGTGAGATTATGCATCTAGTGAGTTTATTTTTTATCCAAGACTAGGAATCTATAAATTACCAAGAGGTCTACCCGTCACATGTCAAATTTCAAATAGCTTTTTTTTTAATCTCTATTTGGAGCTTAGTCACACTTGACTACGTCGCACCATCTTATCCAAGCTTTTTATTTACACATCATCATCATCATCAGCTCATTAAACGTCCCCACCGAGGGGCACGAGCCTACCCGTATAGGGTGATTAGGCCTTAGTCGTCCACGCGGGCCCAGTGCGGATTGGATGACTTCACACACAACCTTCGAATCTCTTCGCAGGCGTGCATGAAGGTTTCCTCACGATGTTTTCCTTCACCGTAAGAGCCTCGGATAACGTACATATATTTTCGAAAATTCGAAAATACATTGGTACGTGTCGGGATTTGAACCTCAGCCCTCCCAGTAGGAAGGCGACAGTCCACACCACTGAGCCACCCACGCTCTTAAATTTACTTAAATTTAACATCATATAATGTATATAAATCATTTGCCATTTTTGACAACGGTTCGGCAAGAATTACATTGATTGATCCGACTTGGGCAGAGGTGAGGTTAGATAGTGTTCTTCTCCATTGCTCGTTCCGCACGCACTCCATCAATATGTGAAAAACATCATCAATCAACCCACAGTCTTCACATAAAGGTGTTGATGATATGCCCATAAGAAATGTAAACTTTCTAGATGGGATGTGTCCGGATGGAGTCTCGATCTCAATTAAAAGTACCCTTTTGAAAAAAGGATATTACTGTGTTAACGACTATTTAGCTGATAACATTATTTGGTCTTAATGTGCTCGCATTGTGTTCCAAGTAAAAATAATGTAATTAGGATGACAATATAGAATTATATAAATTAGACATATTACAGCTATGTAAAAACCAATAGTATTATATAAATTTTGACTAGAAATGAGAACACTGTAAACCCCATTTTTTGAAAAGAGTAACTACACTGAAAAGAGTTTCTTGCCGGTATCTTCTCGGTAGATAACAACCTCCCGAACCGGTGGTAGATTCATTAAAAATAACTTCTTGACGATTCAAAAGTGTCATGTAATGATTCATTTGAATAAAACATTTTTGAGTTTGAGTTTTGAGTTCAATGCTGTCACAATATTTTTTCTACTTAATGAACCGCTATCAATCCAAGGTCTAATGAGTGGCTCCGGTCGTATGGTCCTATACCAAATTCTCTTCTCTTTAATCTTAGGTAATAGCTTGGATAACAAAATTTGAGTGAAAATACAACTAACATTGCCATCCTATAAATATTCCTAACTTCGTATGATTTACTTAGGCTCACTTTAACCTGAGAGCGGTAAGACCTTTATTAAATCTATTCTCCCATCGATACCGTTAGTCACTTAGCCCTTAATTATACCCTATTAATAAGTAGACCCTCATTGTAGGCGTCTTTTGATCTTGAATAGACATAGCACTTAAGTAATTATTTTGCAAATGGAGTAAGTGATGTCAGACCAATTAGAGAGTTTAAATGTTTATTTATTGAAAATTTTTGTTCAAAATTTTATCAGAAAGTCTTTACTCAATATAAAAAACAATGTTTATTAAGTTGGCCATTATTGACGACCTGTGGTGGTTGAGACGTTGCGTCGGCTACTTCACCAAGGGTTCCGGATTCGATCACCGGGCAGTACAAACATTTGTGTGCATGAACATTTCTGTTTGTATTGGTCTGGGTGTTTTCTATGTATAATATGTATGTATTTACAAAAAAATATGCATATAAGTATGTTTTTCCATTGTTTAGTACCTATAACACAGGCTTCACACTAAACTTGGGGCTAGATGGCGCTGTGTGAATGTCAGTGGATATTTATTAATATTATTTACACATTTCAACAATTTTTTTTGAAATTTGTTTCGATTTCTTGCAAAAACACTGCCTTATTAAGTTTCGACTTTACTGAAGGCCGCACTGAAATCTCTCCATCCATTTCCTATGAGATGCTCTCAAAGTTGATTCAAACTTCCCGTTGTTACAACGTGCACAGCATACGCAATGAGTGAAATACCTTTGTCCCATTCCCTCTTACACTGTTGACGGTTTCAAATATGTTTCTGTCCCTTTCTTTTGCAATTAAGATGACAAAATATTCTTTAGCCTTAATTGTGTTATTTGAATAAGATTAAGAAGTATTTTAAATGGCTTTTGGGTATTATTATTGTTGATGGATGACGTCACTTTTCTAATGTAATTTGAAAGCAACTGGTCAAAATGATAGAAAGTGACATATCTGTCTATAATGCAGTGTTGAAAGAAAACAATGACTTGGTAATTTTCCGTCAACGCTGCTCTACGCCCGTGACCTGATACTAAAGTCGCAGAACCGATGGCCGTTGGAGCAGACTAGTTTTGGAGTGGAGACCGCGTCTCGGCAAGCGTAGGACGCCCTTCGGCCCGATGGACCGACGACTTGCGGGCGGTCGCTGGTGGAGGCTGGATGAGGGAAGCGAAGGACCGGGATATCTGGCGCAAACCCATTTTGCGCCAGATATCCCGGTCCTCCTATGTCCAGCAGTGGCCTGCAATAGGTTGAATAGGAAACCCAGTAAACGAAGGGCTCTGAGATAATGTATTTGTGCGATAATTGCTTAAGATTCACAATTGCAAACCAAACGTATCAGCTACTACGCCATCAATTTCTAACCTCTCTCTCTCTCTATTCAACCCATCGTATGTCAATTTGCTGAACATAGGTCTCCCACATTCTGCGCCAAATACCCTGGTCCTCCGTTTTTCTCCTCCAGCCTCCACCAGCAAGCAATCTTTCGCGAGTCATCAGGCTTCGACTCAAATATGTTACAAAACAAAAAATATGTTTTTTATTATGAAAGATTGTAATAACTTTTACTTGTATGAAATATCTCGAAGTTCTCACCGTGGGGTCCGTCAAAGTTTGTAATTTATGTTGAAATTATTGATGAATAATTAATTACTTTATTTAATGAATAATTCGTCTCAAACCCGTGCCAAAGTATCTCTAGCAGACTTCATATTAAAAATTTTAGATACTTATCTAAAATAACATAATATGCAAAAATAAATATCCACTGATTTCACACAGCGCCATCTAGTCCCAAGTTAAGCGTGAAGCCTGTATTATGGGTACTAAACAACGGATAAACATACTTATATATTTTTTTGTAAATACATACATATGATACATAAAAAACCCAGACCATTACAAACAGACATGTTCTTGCACACATATGTATAGAAAATACTCAGACCATTACAAACAGACATGTTCTTGCACACAAATATTTGTACTACCCGTGGATCGAAACCGGAACCCTTGGAGCAGCCGACGTTTCAACCGCAACACCAAATGGGTCGTCAAAATATTACTTTCTACTTGATTTATGATATTTACCTAAAATTTGATGAAAGTCAAAATACATGTACGTATTCAATTTGGGCTTCATAAATCGGACGTATAGAACAACAAATAATTCTTAAAAACACTGTTTGGTTCCATCGCGTATCGGGAGGGTAGGTTAACAGTCATATCTTAACATTGAAAAAAAGTCTAGCGTGGGGTCTTGCGCGTGTCGGTTGTCGGTGCGGATTGATATTTGCTTTTTACGGTTCAGTCGGAATCCCAGAGTTAAGAGGTGCACGGTTAGTGTCATTAATATATGCATATTCGATAATGTGCTTGTAAACAATTGTTATATAAATACGGAAACAAACAGAACAACTGTGCGGTGGCCGTGTGCGTGAAGTGTGCGGGGGCCCCTCGAGAAATGCAGTGAGCAAACGGACAAACTAACAAGTATGATGTACTGAATTATTATATATATATATATATATATATATATATATATATATATATATATATAATTATATATCTTTGCTAGGTATCTAGTATTTCCTAGCTTCGCGTATCGCGGACACAACAAACACAAAAACAATACATACCAGTCACTTCTTTTATAGCTCAATTGAAAAGGTATTTGACTGATAAACAATGTTCAGGCCAGTAACGGTCGTTCAATATATATCATACTGTATGTGCACTTATATACTAGTTCGACTTACATATAAAAATTTGATCAATAACTTATCTATACTAATATATAAAGCTGAAGAGTTTGTTTGTTTGAACGCGCTAATCTCAGGAACTACTGGTTCGATTTGAAAAATTCTTTCAGTGTTAGATAGCTTATTTATCGAGGAAGGCTATAGGCTATATCATCACGCTACGAGTAATAGAAGCGAGCAGCAATGAAGAATGTTTCAAAATCGGGGGTATTTTTTCATACTTGGAGCTTCCGCTGCGTACGCTGAGTAAACGGTTAAAGTTTCACAAAAGTCATGTATGAGAGTATTGTTCTCCTTTTAAAGGTCTACAAAAAAGTCCGCGACAGCATATCTTCTTTTAAGGTTAGCTCACATAACATATTTTTGCTAAAAAAAATTCTGAAATTGACCCCGAAACCTTTAAAGTTGGAGGGGAAATCCTATGTACCGTGTTATCCCGAATTAATGCGAGCGAAGCCGCGGGCAAAAGCTAGTATTTAATAATATTGATTGAATTGTTGTTGGTCTTAATCAATGCCACTATGTCATGGTCGGGCAGATAACATACCATCAGATGAACGTCCTGACCTTCCTATACACTTTGTATCATTAAAAAATTGGCCAAGCGCGAGCCGGGCTCGCACGTGGAGGGTTCCGCAGCAGCAAGTAACATAAAATAAAATTATTTTTATATATCCCCATAGTTTAAAAATTATGGGGGGGGCACACTTTTCAACTTTGGAAGTGTCTCTCGCGCAAACCATTCAATTAATAAAAAAAATGATATTAGAAACCTCGATACCATTTTTTCAGATCTACACATTGATACCTCACACGGATGGGTAAAAAATTTTGAGTTTCAGTTCAATGTATGCGGAACCCCAAAATACATAATTTTTATTTAAGTTTTTTGTCAAAACCTTATAGCGGTTCACAGAATACATATACTTACAAAGTTTGGATAGTGCAGTGCTTACAGTTTCGGAGATAAAAGGGTGTGACATACGGACGGACAGACAGACAAACTTGACGAATTTATAAGGGTTCCGTTTTTTGCCATTTACCACGGAACCCTAAAAACAAACAGCAATGTAATTTATATTCATAGAAGCATATATTTCATTGACCAAATCCAAGCATTCAAACTTTCTAAGCCAGAAGAACATAATAGCAAATTCGTAAGTCGTAATTTCATATACAGTCGAAATTCTCATCAAATAAATTTCTCGTATCTTTTCTTTAGTGCGAAAGTGGAATTTAAGGTTTTGTGTCATTCACGCTGGAGTTTCATTATAATAAACGTTTTAGGGGTCCGCGGTTGGTTTTGCCTTTATAATTGGTTTTCATAGAACAAGTTATATATTATATTAATGATTTTTATGTCCTTAGTACACGGGACGGTGAGTTCGCTCACCTGGTGTTAAGTGATAAATAAATAAATATCTACTGATATACTGAGTTTATTTTTAAATTGAATAATGTTTTTAGTTTTAATAATAAATGAGAGAACAAATTTTATATGTAATGTTTTGATATGAATTATGTCAGTTATGTGGCCTGAAAATAAACGATTTTAATTTATTTATTAGACACAGAGCGCCATCCAGTCCCAAAATAAGGGTATTATGGGTATCAAAAAGACGGAAACCTATTTATAATAAACATATGAAACACCCAGAACAATAGAAATATAAATTTTCATGCACACGCATGTTTGTACTCGGGGATCGAACCCGGTACCCTTGGTGTAAGAGCCGTCGTTTCAACCATTACACTAAATGAATCCACCTGCCTATGACAGCTCAAGTGTTGAAGTAAATTAATAACAAAAGGCTGAAACTAAAAAAAATTGTGCAATTATATTGAAATAATTTTGTTGCCAAAAACCTACGGAACCCCACCAAATAATCCTACTTGCTCTTAACATGTCTTTATGAATATTTTCTCAAAAGCCTACAGAAGATTCTATTAAATATTGCCCATTCTCCTTTATCAAGTGGAATTTGACGTCAAATAAAAAATTTAATGCACGGGCAGAAGTCGCTAACTAACGGGCTAGACTAAATGTCTGCATAACCTTGAGTTAGAACTGAGGGTCGTATATTCGGTCTAAACAGAGCTACAAAAACAAAAATATATTGAATCGGCGAAAATAACGACCCAAATGGTGTAATGGTTGAGGCGTCGTTTCGATTCCCGGGCAGTATTAACATTTGTGTGCACGAACATGTCTGTTTGTACGGGTCTGGGTGTTTTATATAGTATAGTATGTATGTTATTAAACTTCCCCACCGAGGGGCACGAGCCTACCCGTATAGGGTGATCAGGCCTTAGTCGTCCACGCGGGCCCAGTTTTGAATATCTTCGCGGGTGAGCGCAGGTTTCCTCACGATGTTTGCTTTCACCGTAAGAACGTTGGATAACATACAAATATTTGTCAAAAATCGAAATCACGTTGGTACGTGGCGGGAATTGAACCTCAGCCCTCCGGTAGGAGGGCGACCACACCATTGAGCCACCGACGCTCAACATATGTATGTATTTACAAAAAAATATATAAGTATGTTTATCAGAGGTTTAGGCTTCTGGCTTCACGCTTAACTTGGGTCTAGATGGCGCTATGTGAATGTCAGTGGATTTTTATTCATTATTCACAAAATATTTTGGCTAGCTGCCAGATTAGCAAGTTGAAATGGCAGTACGCTGGTCACGTACGTCGCAGAATCGATGGCTGTTGGAGCAGCAAGCGTAACTTAGGACGCCCCTCAGCTCAATGAACCGGCGTCTTCTGAAAGGTCACTGGTAGAGGGGAGGTTGAAGAAAGCGGAGATCAGGGATAGATATCCCTGTTCTCGTCCGTACCAAATTGAGGAGAGTAGGAAACCATCTAGCAGTAATTTGCGATAGGTTCACACGCGCAGGGCGTCTTTGATGGTGAATGACGACCCATTTGGTGTTGCGGTTGAGAGGTCGACTGCAACACCAAGGGTTCCGGGTTCAATCCCCGGGCAGTACAAACATTTGTGTGCATGAACATGTCTGTTTGTAATGGTCTGGGTGTTTTCTATGTATAATATGTATGTATTTCCAAAAAAAAAAATGTATATAAGTAAGTTTATCCGTTGTTTAGTACCCATAATACAGGCTTCACGCTTAACTTGGGGCTAGATGGCGCTGTGTGAATGTCAGTGGATATTATTATTTTATTTATTTATTTATTATTATTATAACTGTTTATCAGTTTTTGGTCTCCTTCAATGCCGCTCTGTTATGGTCAGGCGTATCACTTATCATCAGGTGAGCGTCCTGACCGTCCTGTTCACTTTTTAACATAAAAAAAGGTTTTTCTGGATCGACATTCTAACTCCTCTAAAATTTTGCCTTCAGCTTCTCGACCAGTTTTTCAATAACAATAATGTAAAAAACCAGAAGGTTGAAGTGTAACCAAAACTACAGAACGTAAAGGTTGTATCGTTGTATGAAAAATATGCCACAATATTTAGACAGAGTTCGAATGTAATGTGCAACCTCCAGCGCCAACTAGTTATGATGAACTGTTTTTTGTGACTCTCAAATCATCATCATCATCATCAGCTCATTAAACGTCCCCACCGAGGGGCACGAGCCTACCCGTATAGGGTGATTAGGCCTTAGTCGTCCACGCGGGCCCAGTGCGGATTGGACGACTTCACACACAACCTTCGAATCTCTTCGCAGGCGTGCATGAAGGTTTCCTCACGATGTTTTCCTTCACCGTAAGAGCGTCGGATAACGTACATCGACTCTCAAATAATTGACTTAAAATACTTGTCAATAAAGGCAATTTTAAGCAAAATGGAAGCAAACTACTATGCTGTCTCTACACGATGTTTGCATGACACATCAAGGCGTAGCAGACTATTTTTAGTACCTCAAAGTCTGCAATGTATTGATGTGACCTTCGCTTAGCGGCAATACGCAATAGATTTGTTTTTGTTTACGAAGTTTCGTGAGTAACGTAGTAGCTTGCTACGGAGTAAGGAAAAGATAGCACTAAAGCTACGAACAATGACGAAGGGGGGGGGGGCGGTAGATTAGTTACTATGCATCACCACTACTTCTCCCAAAGAGTGTCGTAAGAGGCGACTAAGGGATATACCAGTTGATGGGCAGCAGTGCCATCGTGTGTACTGTTTCAAATGTTCATGGGCGGCGGTGACACTTACCATCAGGTGAACCGCATGTTCGTTTGCCTCCTGTTCAATAAAAAAAACATTTCTCCCTAATAAGGAGGGCCAGACAGAATCGGCCCCCAGTTCCCGGCAGCCTCACTGTTCCGGGCTACAAACAGTAACGGTCGCGTTCACGGTGGGACAGGGAATCCTAAGGATCCCCGGGCTACGAAAGGCTGCCAATAACAACTGGTATTGGCAGAAACGAAACCCTGAATCTCATGGGGCTGGGAAGCGAGATGCTATCTGCTGATGTTGCTTTGGCGGAATATCAGGCTCTCTCCAAGGGGATACGAAAACTCGTTCGCAGGGACTTCTTGTTTTAATACAAGATTCATTAGAGACCTTATTGAGTAGAACAGTACTTGGGGGGTGGTACTTTGGGTGAGGCATCTGCCGCAACTTAAGACAGCAGATGGCCAAATACTCGCAATTCATTTACAGATCCTCGAAGAGGTTAAGCAGTTCTTTGCAGGACTTTATTCACCAAATTGATGTAGACAGTACCCATAGTACAAGCTTCTTGCTTAAATTGTTGTGAAATAGTGTATATAAGTGGACAATTATATGTTTCTCACTCACCCATAAAGAAAAATGAATTTAAATGATATCGTAGGATGTTCACGCTCTTACGAGTATTAATAACTCCGACTTACCTGAAACAAGAAATATGATATAAAAATAATTGATTTCCAAAAAATTCTTACTATATAAATATGTATATGCAATAAAAATTGAACCATTTTTTGCGATGAACCATTACCATAAACATTGTTTAGTATATTTGTTTCCCTTTGTTCTCTATTAGAAATTACGTTTCGCACATGCATATATATGTGTATCGTCAGTGGCTCAATGGTGTGGACTGTTGCCCTCCTACCGGGAGGGCTGTGGTTCAAATCCCGCCACGTACCAATGAATTTTCGAATTTTCGAAATTATATGTACTTTATCCGACGCTCTTACGGTGAAGGAAAAACATCGTGAGGAAACCTGCGCACGCCTGCGAAGAGATTAAAAGGTTGTGCGTGAAGTTGTCCAACCCGCACTGGGCCTGCGTGGACGACTAAGGCCTTATCACCATAGCAATGCCTGTACCAGGAAACTTCGCTTCTTCGTACATTTACTTTTTACTAAGTGCCTTCTTGATTTGCGATATTATTAACAACCTATGAAAAAAAAAAAAAAAAGTTCACCAATTCCAAATATTACACAATTCCAAGAATGTATTACAATGAAGAATAACAACAATACTATAACCAATATTAATCGTATAATATTATTCACCTTTTGCATTTGTATGTGTACTTGAGCGTGTAGGTGTGTAAGAGTGTAATATAGAAAGTCCACAACCTAACCCTAGGTGTAATAGCCGCCATCTAAACGAACAATGCATGAGAGTGGTAGAAATCAAATTTGACATTCATGAGTGTTCTTTATGACCTAAATTAAATAAGTATATGTTAGATATATTCAGATACACATAAATATCAGCAAACATAAAATATAATATCCACTGACAGTCACACAGCGTTGTCAAGCCCACGTTCGTGCGAGTAACCTATAGAATAGGTTCTAATCACAGATTTCCCAATACAGGAGATAGGGCAAGCCGCGTTTTTAAGTGCGGACAAATGGAGCTGAACGAGCATACACTGGCTGCCAGTTTACGCTCTGTGAGACGGTCAAGACGCACGAATATTAGAAGAAATTACCGTTTTTTCCCAAAATACCATCCCGTGCAATTGTAACATGCCATCATCGCAAGGAATCAGTAAATTTACTAAGAAATATAATAACTTTTCACAGGTAAGAAACGAAAGAAATTGCGACACTGGTCTGCCTATAAACTTGGCGGCTTGTCCAGTCTAATTGTATATTCGAATGTCTGTGGTTCTAATCAACCGCTAAGCATACACATATAGTTTTTATGTCGTGATTTAACTTGTATATATTCATAGATTTTGTTTTTTTATTTATCTAGGTGGAAAGTTTTATAACTTCGTTAACTGATGATAGCGCTGTGGGATGGGATGGCATCTCAAACAAGTTTCTCAAACTGCATAGAAAACTTTTAATCCCTACGATGACCTATATTTATAACTTGTGCATGTCTGCGGGTGTCTTCCCTACTGTATTTAAAAAAGCCCTTGTGATTCCCATACACAAAGGTGGTGACAAAGAGTCATTAAACAACTATAGGCCTATATCTATACTCTCATCCATTCTAAGATCTTTGAGCGTATAATTAACTCACGATTGGTAAAGTTCTTGGAAAACTTTTCCCTACTATCTCCCAATCAATACGGATTTCGAGCTTCTAAATCGACCACCGACGCAGTGTTAGAACTGACAAATTTTATAGTCAGTGGCATGGACTCTGGTGAAAAGTGCTTGGCTATCTTCTTAGATTTGGCCAAGGCTTTTGATACGGTTTCCACTTCACGCCTATTACTGAAGCTCGAAAGAATGGGTATAAGAGGACTTCCACTAAAATTTTTCGAAAACTATTTATCCGAAAGAACTCAGCGCACTAAATTAGGAAATCAATATAGTGATGATATAACTGTATCGTATGGCGTCCCTCAGGGCAGCGTGCTTGGTCCAACGTTATTCTTAATTTACATAAACGAACTAACAAACCTCACTTTACAAAATGGCAATATAATATCTTTCGCGGACGATACTGCTCTGGTGTTTAGGGGAGAGTCATGGGATAATGTTTTTCTACATGCTCAATTGGGTTTCAACGAAGTGCTTAGCTGGCTACGAGTTAATCTTTTGACTCTCAATGCTAATAAGACCAGTTACTTGACGTTCTCAATGCGTCAAGCTCAAATCACAAAGACCTGTTCTAGGTCTATAATTGCCCATGCCCCACATTCACAACCTTATACAAATTGTGACTGCACTATTCTTCAACGTGTCGATTCGATCAAATATCTTGGTGTGCTGCTAGATAATCAACTAAGTTTTCGCCATCATATAGAGTTAACGGCCAATAGACTCCGTAAGTTAATGTTCATTTTCAGGCAGTTAAGATACATTGCAGACTTCGAGCTATTGAAATCAGTCTACTACGCTTTATGTCAATCACTCATAACTTACTGCATTGTGGTTTGGGGTGGTTCTCCTAAGTCTTACCTCATTAAACTTGAAAGGGCCCAGAGAGCAGTTCTGAAAATATGCACTTTTCGGCCTTTTTCATATCCTACTCGAGACTTATACAACACTTGTGAGGTGTTGACAGTTCGCCAGTTGTTTGTCCTAAATTCTATCCTCAAGCAACACTCAGTAACTCCATATGTAACTAGTACTACATCATGTTACCCTACCAGACGTCCTAGGGTTGTCTGTACCCCTCCACGGATTAAATCTAAATATGCTAGAAGATACTTCTTTACCTCGGCCCTTATTATGTAAAAATAAAAATAAAAATCTGGCTACTAGCCAAAGCTATGATGACACTGAAGCCTTATTTACAATAATGTCATGAATCAAACACACACTCTTACACTCACACTCTTACACTACACACACACACACACAAACACTCATTATATATATATATATATATATATATATATATATATATATATATTGTTCACACAGATATCTTGTTCTACTTATACAAAACAAATTCCATCTTACATTAGCGGACTTCATTCCATCAATGTACCTACATACCGTTTTACATTTGTGTATCTAAAATTAAGTGGGGCCCTGTGCCTGTAACTCAGGTTTCCTACCACGGGCAACTTGTCACCTGTTTCCGTATATAAATACTGAATTCAATGTATGTACATACCATAAGAAACATTGTAATTTTATTGTGGCAATAAAGATATTATTATTATTATTATCTATTTATTAACATTTCATTCAAACATTTAAGTAATACGATTATGAATGATTATTACAGAACGTCGGGCTCAATGGTGTGGACTGTCGCCTTCCTACCGGGAGGGCCGAGGTTCAAATCCCGCCACAACCTGTGTTTTCGAATTTTCGAAAATATATGTACGTTATCCGACGCTCTTACGGTGAAGGAAACATCGTGAGGAAACCTTCATGCACGCCTGCGAAGAAATTCAAAGGTTGTGCGTGAAGTCGTCCAATCCGCACTGGGCCCGCGTGGACGACTAAGGCCTAATCATCCTATACGGATAGGCTCGTGCCCCTCGGTGGGGACGTTTAATGAGCTGATGATGATGATGATGATTATGAAGTACAGCATAAGTTTTATAAACTTTACCGTGTACCACATTCGCCAAACATTTTAACTATTACAATAATCTTAGTACTAAGCTTATCATCAGATAATACAGAATTTTAAAACATTACCACTACTAAAACTAGTATAATACTGTACCTACTACTTAATCTATCTTCTTGAGGTAATCATCGACAATATAATAATCAATTCTCAAAACATCTCTCTCTTCAACCTATCGCAGTCCACTGCTGGACATAGGATTCTCCCATTTTGCGCCAGATATCCCGGTCCTCCGCTTTTCTCATACAGCCTCCACCAGTGACCTTTCGCAAGACGACTGTACACATGGAAAATAAATGTCAAAACATCATTTAACATTTATTTGATACTGTGTACAATCTAGAATGCTTAGTTTAGGGCTAGATGAGAGACGTTTTTAGGGTTCAGTAGCCAAAAAACGGAATCCTTATAGATTCGTCATGTCTGTCTGTCTGTCTATCCGTCCGTATATCACACCCTTTTTTCTCCGAAACTATAAACACTACACTATTCAAACTTTGTAAGTATATGTATTCTGTGAACCGCTATTAGGTTTTGACAAGTAACTTGAAAAAAACTCAATTTTTTTTTATCGTACTCCCCGTATCATGTGTAGAGCTTGAAAAATGAATCGAGGTTTCTAATATCATTTTTTTATAAATTGAATTGTTTGCGCGGAAGACACTTCCAAAGTTGAAAAAATTTGTCCCCCCTCTAATTTCTAAACTATGGGGTTGATAAAATAAAAAAATATTTGAGTACATTACCATAAAATCTAACAACGAAATTTAGTTTAACGATTTCTGGTGTGTAGTTTTTTATACGTCATAAACGGTGAACCACTATTTTTCATATTAAAGCTGTAGTAGTTGCCTAAGTAAATAAAAATCACTTTATTTTATATAACTTGCTGCTGCGGAACCCTCCGCGGCCGAGTCCGACTCGCGCTTGGCCAATTTTTTGTTTATTTGTTTTATCAAAGTTACCAAGGCACGATTAAAGCATCGTAAACGAATGTCGTCGCGT